>WUAW01011046.1:4603-15776 GCA_017165845.1 Thaumetopoea pityocampa
ATTGCACGGCCTGCTCTACCGTCACCTCTTTCGTGCCGAACAAGGGAAAACTCGGACCACACGAATGGAATACCAAATTCCACTAAGTTTCCGAGACGACAGCAAAGATAATATTGTATTTATGGAATAGCTAAGTCGGATCAGATATTTTGTTACATATGAATTTGAATAATCTTTCCATTGCATGATTTTGCAATTGATTGCGATGGTGGAGTGGATTTTGTTTATTTTATTAGTAACTTTGGATACAAGTACTTAAGGAAGAGTAGACAAAATTTTAGATACGGCTTCAACCACAATTTTTACGATTAAATCCACATCTAGGGAAGCAGAATGAACCTCGTTTCCTTAATTCCGAAGTTTCTGAATCTCGTTTTCTTGGTTCATCCATTGACATATTCAAGAAAAGAGAATTCTTTAAAGTTGCGTCATGAGTATTTTCTTCGTATGCATTGGGGTACGAAGGGTTTTTAATATATATAGTTTTACGATAGGACTGAATAGACTGTTGTGTGAAAGATTCCAGCTGGTATTTAGAGTTTAAGGTCTGCGTTTAGGAGAGTGGAGGTTGATGGGCTCTTACATCTGCAAATGTCTCTTTTGATTTTCTATATGTATATGATGTATATTTTTGACCTTATTCTTTTAAATATTAAGATAGTGGGTATGTTTAAGATATTGTTTGTCTGTGAACTTGTGGTTACTATGAAAAAATTACAATAAAAGAAATACCTTGAGATAAAAGATACAAAGTTTGGAAGAATTATTGGAGGAAATAAAATCCCCAGAAAGTTGGTGATTGACATCTAACCTTTCTCCACGCTTATCTTTACTTTCAAAGTAATTTGGTTTCTCTTTTTTTTCTTCTTTTATTTTAAGCGTTACGAGACTTATTTCGCACAAGTCCTGGATTACATAAATTTTGCTACCTTGGTCAGACTGAAATTCCACTGTCAAAAATGCTCCAGGTTATGGAACCGAATAGGATTCTAAGTAAAAAAGTAAAAACCACNAAGTTGGTGATTGACATCTAACCTTTCTCCACGCTTATCTTTACTTTCAAAGTAATTTGGTTTCTCTTTTTCTTCTTCTTTTATTTTAAGCGTTACGAGACTTATTTCGCACAAGTCCTGGATTACATAAATTTTGCTACCTTGGTCAGACTGAAATTCCACTGTCAAAAATGCTCCAGGTTATGGAACCGAATAGGATTCTAAGTAAAAAAGTAAAAACCAGTATGTTCTAAAGACGGATCGAGGGCATTAATTATGAAGATTCACCATAGGTTAAACCTGGGTGAATAGGTTTAGTAATAATGTGTATTTCATACGAGAAATAAACACAAGTTAGTTTTGCCACACTATCGATTGAAAAAGATTCATAATTCGTTTGCAGGTCTGGGTGTTCGTTTATATAATAAACTGCCGAAACATATTGTTGATCTGCCTTTTAATAAATTTAAAAGTTATGTTAGAAATGCATTATCCAGTAAGGGCTATTATTCTGTAGACGAATACATGAGTGACCGTAATGCTTGGATATAGTGTTCGTATGGGACGGAGATATGACGCATCTGTTCTGTTATTTGTGAGATTGTTGCCTTCCCTTATTCTTACTGATATGTTTATTGAGAAACTCCTTAAGTGGGTGTTTTAATTATTCATTAGAATACATAGGGTAATTTACTATTGAAATTACTAGTTTGACTTGCTATGCGTTTTGGCGTCCTTGTAAGCATAGCAGGCAACTTTTTTCTTTAATATATACGGTACTAAGGTAATATTTGACGATTCAAAAGTGCTTGTTAGCCTATTTGAATAAAAAAGATTTGAATTTGAATAAATTAAGTTTTTATAAACTATAAACGTCACCTGAATAAATACCTAACCTAAAAATATTAAAATGAAGCCATATATAACATAACATACGGACACACACTTTTATTTAAAAAGCACATAGACAATTGTAAGCGTTCAAAATACTTAATATGATTGCAATCAGATGTAAAATATAATAAGGAAAATCTTAAAAAAAAGTGTCAATATGTCGTGCAGACAACAACGAAGCTTCACTGTCAGTCAATACGAACCAAACAACAAACCCATGTTAAGTATTACTGGTGCATCAACATCGGTTCGGCGGATCCCACCATTTTCTAAAATCCGTATATATTGTAGTCTCTCTCATCATCTTATCATCGTTTAATATTTTACAAAATAAACAGTAGGGATCAGTGTCCACACTTTCGGATTTCCTATGATAAGTGTAATGGTTTCTCCATTTAAAATATTCTGTGTATTTTTCAGGGTTCTTGATTAATTCATTCATTTTCGCTGCCAACGCACTGACTCCTAATTCTCTCGCGTTAAGGTAAATACCGTCCGGCATGAATCTGTAATTATTTTTCGTATTTTATTTCTCATTAGATTAATAAGTATTATTATCATTAACCTGTTGAAATCCACTGATGAATATAAAGCTCCGCTTTAAAAAGAGAGAATTGCCATAATCTCCATACTTGGCAAAATCTTGGAATATAATATATATGTAGATAGTAAGTGGCCTAGATATTTGCCTAGACCAGAGGTGCCCAGACATTTTTTTCTCATAGACCACTTTCAAAATTTAGCTGGTTCCGGTGGACCCCCTGTAGCTACATTTCTACTATATTCTCAAAACTCGACAAAAAATGTGAAGATTAGCTTTAACCAATGAAATTTGTACGCCAACGTAGACCACCGGCGAGTCTTCCGTGGACCCCTGGGGGTCCACTTGGACCACTTTGGGAACTAAGGGCCTAGACAGACAAATGTAATTATGTAATTTACATTATTTTGGTGAACAATGAACGTGTATTCAACCAAGTATCACTAATTACTTGATCATCTCCTCATAGGAGATCGATTTAACCCGATTACCTTGAAGATCACTATGTTGTAATTTATTGAGACATGAGAGCTATAGGCCTAAGTGTATTATTTTTCAATATTGATTTGTTTTTTTAATATTGTGATCTCATAAAATATATTTACTATTATTTCATTGCTGTATATTTACTTTACCTCGCAGAAATTCAAAAGGGTATAAGCATTAGAAAATAGTTTGATAAAACAAAATAAATATTAAAATTAGAATGCAGTTAGATCACTCTTACTTTGATGACCTCAATCCTTTCTCATTAGTCAAGTAACTTACACTAATAATGAATTTACTGATGCTAAAATTTGGAGTGAACTAGCTCGCGGCTTAGTTCCGCCTTCCAATTAATTCACCGCCAGAAACAGTGTTCTGAACACAAATATGTTATAGTTAGATAGTAAAGTACGTCACCAAAGCATAGACACTAAAAGCATAACTACAGAGTCTTCGGGAGAACAATACATCTACATTGGTATCGAAATAGTAGATACCTCACCCTGTCTCGAATTATCTGTATGTAGCAGTAGCCTGGGCTGTATCTCGTAACTGGGTCAGACCCCGCAATCATAGACCCTTGAGGCATAATTGACCAGTCTTCAGGAGTAGCAATGCATATTAGAATGCTCAATAGGATCAGAGCCATAGGTATAAGGACCTGTCTCGAATCTTTTGTATGTACAGTAGCTTCGGCTGGGTTCATTTACTACATACATCATTTAAAAAAAATCTAAATTCATTATCAACAAAATATACAATGATGTTATTTTTTGACGTTACGCAAAGAGAGATAGATGTCTCTCCAAATAGAAGAGACTCGTGAGGGATCACGGCTAAGCCCGGCTGAAGCGCGGATGACAGTTCGCGTGTTTCCCGCGCTCAGGCAAAAGGGTCAAAGCGGACGCCGCACAGTTTTTAGTGGGTGCATTTCTCACTTAACCTTCGTGCTATGCCCTCAGCACGGCGATATGGATCAGCCATTTACAGTGTGTAAAAAACCAAAAATAGTTGCGTAAACTAGTCTAAACTGAACTAGATTGCATAATCTAATTACCTGGAATAGTTGGCACCGCCGTACACTATAGGCACTGCAGTATTGTTAAGAGCGTTTAAAAGTTTTTCAGTCACATAATCTTCGCTAAAGGAATTCTCGAAGGATAAATAAAAATAATATGTATTCTTAATTAAATCGCCGCATTCCTTTTCGTTGTCACGCGAACATTTTAAAGTTCCACAATTTCCGTATATATCGACATCCATTTCATATTTTCTAAGCTCTTTTTGAAGGTATCTCACAAATACTTCTCTGTTGCTTCTGGTATAACAGTTTGATACGAACCAAGCGGCCGCTTTGGTTTTGTTTCTGAGCTGTTCTTTTAGCTCGACACTTACAGGTTTCATGTCTTCTAATTTCATCCAATGCATTGTTATATTTGGTCCAACAATATTGTAATTTTCATCCCTGATAGTTATATAACCCCAGCGTACTTCCGAATCGAGTCTGAACGTCCACGTCCAGTTGAAATAACTATCGAATCGATCTTCACAAACAGGATAATTGTCCGATGATTCTATTGTTGCAAATGCATACTTCTGATGCGGTGATCTTTTTTGCGGTAATGCATGGGGGTGAATTATTTCAGGACCGGCGAAAACTATTACGTCAAATTTAGTCAGGTCGCCGAGATAAGATCTATTAGCTGTAACCACACAATTGGTGTAGGGACACTGTCGGTCCATAAAGCCTTTCTGACCGGTACCCATATATACCAAAGGGACATGTTTCGGCGATGTCCATTGCAAAATATATTTCATCGAAATGCTCTCTACTTTTAGGTCTTTTATTGCTGTTTCTATACTGTTATAATAAAACACCAATAAAAATATAATAAAAACTATTGCACACAACATTTTTCTAAAAATCGTTCTCATAATATATGTACCTTGAATTTACAAAATTTAAACACAATGTGGCGTAAAGAGTGCACTAAAACCGACTGATAACTGATAACTACTACAGTACTTTTAATGGCACCACATTTCATTAGTGTGTGTAACTATGGCGGTGAATATACAATAGAGCGTCAATAACATGAACAAATAATATTTTTGTAATTATTGGAATTAAAGAAAATTGCCAAAAAAAAGTTGAAAATAACAAAATCAGTATCTTCGTCACATCAAACGAAGGCTTCTCAAATGTTTGCCATACCGAACGGCTGTGGGCCTTCCTGCATCGGTTAATCGCGACCTTAATTAGGTCATCGGTCCACCTAGTTGAAGGTCAACCCACACTACACTGAAGAAAAGAAGTCATGTAATTTCTTGAATTGGACGAAAACAAGAAACTGTCCAGGTAAATTTGTCAATCCACTTACTCTAAAAATTGGTCCTTAGCTGGCTGGATAACTTGTTGTTCGTTTTAAGTAAAGGTGCCTAAAGGTATAGGCAAGGACATCAGTATCAAGCGACATAACTTGATAACTCATTTATAGTAAGTAGTGGCTTTATACATATGATAATTTGAATAGCAGCTGTTAGTTATCATGCGATAACACGTCCGATCTAATTCCTCGACATAATGCAATAAAATTTTAACGTAAAGAATAGTACACATAGTAACTAGATTAGTGCGTAATTGAAAATTTTATATAAGATTTCATATATTTTATCTAATTAATATATATTAATATGTTCAAGGAGTACTTAGTCTTTTAGCCTGTCCGGCAGATAGATTGCGGCAGATAGACAGTTACGGATAAGCGACTCCGACCCCCCGAGCTACCACTGTCTCTTCTTACTCCTTCTGAGATAGTAGTATTCTGTAAACTATTGTCCTTTTCCTAAATTCCATATTCCTTGCTCAATACACCTTTCCTACCTCATCCTTTTTCCTTTCCTCTCTATATTAAACAATCGTAGCAGGTGGAAAGAAGTAGACTCTGCTTACCCCAATGGGAAAGAGGCATGACTGTATGTATGCAGTATATACTATAGTCTCTGCCTATCCTTATGAGATATTGCCGTGAATGTATGTATGTAGAATAATACTAGACAGAGAATAGTAGATAAAAGAAGATATGCATATGTAACATTGTCATAGAGTTTATAGAAAAGTACGTTAGACAAAGAAGAATAAATAGACGGGTAAAAAATATAACTTAGTTGTGGAGTAAATAATAAATAAAGTTTGTGCTATTGACATCCCGATTAATGATAGTTTCGGGGTAGTGTTTACCTAGGGAGTGAACTATTTCCCGCTCGCACTGTAGACATATGCTCGCTCAACCCCTGGAGCCAGACACAAGGGCCAGAGAGTGTGTGTGTGTGTGGTTTTAAGTGGACACAAGGCTCACATGACCGTTGTGTCATGCCCTCAGCACAGCAGTATGTGTACAGGCATTTTATACACGTAAAAATGGGAGTGTACTTATTTCGTTGCCAAATATATAAACCCCGAGATCTCCTGTATAAAGATGTCAAACGCAGTGATAGCTTCCCGCATATAGGCGTTATTCACATGTAGCGAAAATAGAGTAGTATTGGAATTTGATAGAATTTATGAAAATTCTATCAAATTCTAATACTATGCTTTATAAAACCTATGAACCATAGAACCTATGAAGGTTCTCAATGATAACTCCTGAAGGGACTACATTACAGGATAGATATACACGTCATTGGAAGGGGGCTTTTGTGAGCCATCCATGTACACATGGACCGCATATATGAACATAATAGAATAGAATACCTTTTTATAGTTTAACACTTTTCAGTGAAGTATATATTTATAAGTATATTTATTTAAGCACTAGCTGACCCGGTGAACTTCGTAAAATAATTTCTATATTTTTTTTTATTTTTCGCCTGTTCCTTTGGGTTTTTCCTAATTTTATTTTCTCATTAACCACCTTGAGGCGATAAAAATATTCAAATCAATCGAGCCATTTTCAAGTTTTTGCGAGACTAACATAAGACGATTGATTTATATATATACAGATAAATATATTTATTTCAATATTTGGCGGTCTTATCGCAAATTGCGATTTCCTCCAAACAACATTTGTATAGACAGCACTGTATAAACATAATATGGTGTAAGTCAAAATTCTGCAATTAAGTGAAAAATCATAAAAGAAAATGTAATCGATCCGTAGCACAAAACAGACATTTTAATAAAGTTTTCGAGATTCATGGTATGAGTAGTATTACTGCAAGGCGGATTTTTTTAAAGTAACAAATAATACCAATAATATAGTTAATAAAGTTACCAATAAATGTCACAATAGTGAAAGTTATTACCAGTCAGAGGTATTTCCACAATTTGACTATATGTGGCAGAAAGTGTAATTTGAAATGTACGGTTATAGAACATCAAGTATGACTACAAATCCTAATTACATTTGAAGATGATGCGATGATTAAATCCACTGTTATGATATCAACCATATCTTCTGAGCATTCCCCTTTGTAAAGTTAAAAATACCAAAAGTACACCACGTTTCTTCGCAATGCCAGAGAATCAAGTCTGTTGAAATTCCAATGGTCACCAATAATTTGAAAGGCTTCTTGCATGATAGAATAAAATGCTGTGAACAGATGCCCCAGAATCTTTCAGCGCATTGGTAAAAATCACAATGTGGCCGGTTTGAGCCATAAATAACTGGAGGCTTTAATTTGACATGTAATATGAACACGTTGCTGGCCAACAAAAAAATGAATTCCAATTCCAAAGGTTTCCAATTTCAAACTTTTTATTTATAACTTTTACGATCTCATCGATATATCTATACTATTGTAAAATTGTTAAATGTCAAATTTTCAAAAATCAAAGATATTTAAAAAGAAAGTACTTAGATCGACTAATTAAGGGCTTCTGATACCAAAACCATCGATGTTTGTTTGTTTGTTCGAGCTTCACGCACAGACCATCTGGTAGATTTCGGTCAAACCATTACAGTCTTAAAGGTACTATTCCGACTTAAATACGTCGGCATGTCTCATCAGTATCGGGCCAACAGAATGAAAGATACAGCTTGAACCCTATTTTAGTAGCCGCCGTCAAAGCACGAGAGCTCAAATAAAATTGGTTCTACGGCTTTTCATATAAATCTACTATTATTTTTTCGGAATTTTCCATGCATCGGAAAACCAACATTTACATGGGCGGAGCTACGGTCAAAAACTAATTTACATATAAGTTACTATAGTTACGTTACGTTTAAGTTACTATAGTTATAGTTACTTTAGATCACTGTCTAAATCAACATCCCCAGTCCATACTCATTCTCAATACAGGGTCGCGGATTTCTTCTAATCAGAAGGGGATTAGGGTGTAGTCCGCGACGGTGACCTAGTGCGGGTTAGCAGATTTCACACACCAATATAACCATTCCTTACGAAATTTTTCTTCTCCCTTGAGTACAGTAGTGTTTCATCTACAGTGCACACTGTAGATGAGTTTGAAATAACCCAGTGGTACCGGACCGGGTCGAATCCAGGAGTTTTTTCATTAAGTCAAGTTCACCACATTTTCAGTAAGTCGTGTCTACCACTAAGATCACCAATTATTAGTTACCAATGAGACAGTAATACTTAATTCATAATTACTGACATTTTATTACTTGCGTTTCAATTGCTTTCAGAATCGATTTTGTGGCTTCTCGAAAATAAAGGCATTATTGGATAAGGGAGTGATATTAAATGTGAATTCTTAAGTAGCACTTAAGTCACATTAATCAGCAGAAACAACTCGTAACACCTGCTCCAAGGACACATGTATGACTAATGAACATATGCAAAATCGTCTTTGTCGTCGTATCAGGCGGCCTTGCTCGAATGGGCGGTCTTCCAAAACTCGTGCCCCGTGATAACGCGCGCACACAAAAGTGAATAATCTTCGCGACGAGTTTTATTTTAAAAACCATTGCAATTTCCAACGCTTTAACTATTAGTACATAGATAACTGTCGAACATACAGTAAAGTCTGTAACGTAGTTAATTAGCACAATAATAATTAGCTTTTGGCTTATTCTTGAAGGATTTATGAAAAGTATTGAAATGCATAATTTCATATACCTATGACAGAACCAGATTAGTTGGCAATGCCAACACTTATCTACAGATTCTATAAGAGAAACCGTATAATAATTTAACACTTTACAAGAAAACCACACTTGCTAAAAGATTTCTCTAACAAGCTTCAAAGTCTTAGAACAGATATAAAGTATTGTGTCCAGTTTAGAAAACTAATAACAAAGAAAATAGTTTTATCTCCGAGAAAAGTATTAATAACTGCAACAGCTGAGCTGTAAAATTAGTATTGTTTTGAGTATCAAATCGTCAATAATCGTGAACAATAGTGAAACATTGGATTAATAAACCTGTGACTAACGTAGCTAAGAGACCGTATTTTTTTGATAAACTCTCAAGGAAACTCTCAAGAAGTCTCATCAAAATTCTCAAGAAGCAATAAAATAAGATACACCGGCTTTTTATCGTTCAATTGACGAAAATATATATTAAAATAACGACATGACGTAAAGGTCTTGGGATACCAGGCCATAAAATACAGACAAAAATGGCACTTAACCACGCTGTTACCGAGAATAATTCTATATTCCGCCTAGTTTTATTTTTGAATGAATTATTAAGATGAAATATCATAATAAGCGATTTTTATGTTCAATCAGCTCAACTATTTTCTTTCACTCTGATCTGCAAAAACTAACTATGGGGAAACTCGTAAAGTGTGAAAGCACTGATCAGAAGATAACGTCTTAGTAAAAAACCAATTAGATATCTAATTGAGTACAAAATATGAACCCCACAAATGATTTCGGTTATGTCAAGTGGGAGAAATTATAAAAATATTTCATGATTTATGAATACATTTTCGTTACCATACTCATAAATTTATAAGCGGGACGGATTTGGGTAATGTCCTTTGAAGGAAATCAAATAAAACTATTAAATAAAGAGATATGCAAAAAAGAAAAATAAAACATTTGATGAAGAAAATGTCTATTCGATTAATGATCCGGATGGAACTGCAAGAAATGTCAAAAATGTCAAAAGCAATGCTGGAGATGTAAAAAAATGATAACAACTAGCAAAAATAAAATGAATAAGAGTTCCTTTTTTTTTTCAAAGTCCACGTAGTGAATTTCTCTAGCTAAGTAATCCGAAAATACCTCGAATTATATATGGTAGTTAAAAAAACAACGATATAATATGGCTGAAAATGTTAAATAAAGTCCACTAAATCACGTAAAATCAATTAAACATTGGATAGAAAATGAATCTACTCGTAACCAAAAACGCAATTATAAAGGGAAAATTAAATAATCAACCCTGTGGAATAATTTTTGAATCTTGAAATTACATTTCTAGATGCATCACCTGACAATATGATTAACGATAAAACGATTTGTGAAATAAAATGCCATGAAAATACATTATAGATGGAATTTGGTTTTGGAGTCGAAAATTTAATTATTCATAAATGTCAATACAATTATAATTTTGTACATATTACATTAAAATCGGTCAGTAAAAAATAATAATAATTAATAGAAATAATAAGCCAAAATTTTAATTAATAATTTTACACAAATATTTCAGCAATCCGAGCCAAAAAAAAATATTTATTTGTTTATTAAAAAGTACTTTTATAGGTAACAACCGGATAAAATTACAATATACCCTAAGGCTCCAGGCAGTAACTCAAAAACAATACATAGAATGACTAAATTTTTGTCAAGTTTAGTAATTTAAATTAAAAAATGAAAAAAATAAAATTTGTAATTTATGTTATATGTACTATGATCAAACGATGTCAAGAACGATTTTGTATGTAGAAATAGCCTCATTGTATGATAAAATGTACACATCTTACAACAAGATTGTAGAATTATAATAAATTAAACAATTTTATCGTAGAATAAAATGACGCATGTGCGTTACTAACTATAATTTAAGTTGCTCTATTAATTTCCTAATTATCATAAAATATATTTATTTGATTAGTTTTAGTGGTGTGTAAGTGTAACTTGTAACTGGCAACTTTCGGCGCCTGCCGCTTTCTGATAGCACGTCGTTGGATTTTTACATCGCTTGTGCAGAACATTTGATTTTTATAATTTATGTTTTTTTACTGCACCTACCCTACACTTTTGTTAATATTATATTCATATCTATTCCATGACCACTTGTATTGAAATTTGTACAAAAGAAATATTTATTTTTTTAATTTAGA
>WUAW01011051.1:42356-57845 GCA_017165845.1 Thaumetopoea pityocampa
CCTATAAACAGTGTGACCGTATCTATTAATACGTATGTCTATATGTACCGATCAGATTTAATATTCGTCCCCACTACAAGGGCACTTTTCCCCTGATTTGGAGGGGGATTAGGTCGTAGTCTACCACGCTGACCTAGTGCGGGTTGGTAGACTTCACACACCCATGGGCATGCAGATTTCCTCACAGTTTTCCTTCTCCGTTGAGCAACATTGTAGACACCAATTACATGAATTACGAACATGAATTAGAAAATAACTCAGTGGTACGGGACCGGGATCGAACCCGCGACATTTCGATCGTAAGTCGTCTCTATAACCACTACACCGCCAATATACATATCAACAATGTACATGTATTTAAAATATTAATCTGTGTGAATTGTGATTACAGACCAGGTCAAACTAATCCGTCAATTATCACAATACGGTATGCGTGCTACATTTTCATGTGACTCTTCAATTCTTGATGTAGTGGATGGAAACCATTTACATGGTATTCTTTACATTGACCACGAACAGAAAAATTTGATAACTGAGGTAAAACAATATTACTTTATTCTAAACAGAAAGTTTCACAGAATAAGTAACTTTTTTAAATCTGATGGATAGACAAATTTTGAAAAAATAAATTAAACGTTTTTTTCGTTGAAGATTATTTATTTAATATTACGCCTTTAAATTCAATAAAAATACATTTTTCAATTTAAATAAAAACATGCAACAAAAGCACATCATTATAATTAATTGACCACATGTGACGTCATTGTGTAATAAACAAAACTAAGTTTATGTACGAAGTTGATTCTGCATAAAGTGTAACTGTGAATTAAAATTATACAGGTGAAAAAAGTTACTATCAGTGCTGTGCTGTGCAATCTACAGGATTTTATAATATTATAATAAGTAATAAAATACCAAAAATAAATCTGATAACCTAACAGAACTGTCAAATGTGTATACTTAGTGAATATAAACAACACGTTTTGTGATTGGCGTTTCTAATCACATGACTCAGATAAAAAATCTTAAGTTTCACAAGAGAAAATTAAACAAACTAATAATTATTTTCCATATTTTTTTTTTTTGTTTTAGGCTTTTCATCAATACGATTAAATCAATAATTTTAATTTGTAAACATACTGTCAACTTGCCGATTAACATTTTTTTCTTTTATTTGTCAAACCAGGTGAAACGAGAGCACTTTACAAGTCTATACAAGTGGTTAATAATCGCTGATCAGCTACCAAACGAGCTACAAGGAATGAGATATGACGGAGATGTCGTTTTTGTGCAACGAGAACGTTCAGAAGATAGTTATCGTAAGAAATATCTTTAACATCATTTAAATCAACAACATGTCTATAGACGTGTTGTGGGACTACATTCATCATCATCAGCCTTTGGAAGTCCATTGTTGAGTGTGGGCAACCTCCTCAAAGAGGAGGGATTTGGCGAAATATCCACGCTTGGTATGCGTATTTGAGAACGCATTAGAAGTGATTGAATAACAAGATAACACTGCTGCTCATTATCCTCGTGCATCCCTTAGCTGGTTCACACAGCACCACTAACACATCCTAAGGCAGCATTATGGTCCGCCTGTAAGTAGATATGAAAGAAACGAACCAAGAGATGGATTCATAAGTAAGTAGTAATGTGATTGGATGCGATACTTGCCTCATACCCACGTGCTCACCGCTGCTCAAATACCTGAGCACACATGCTCACGTACTTGGCCAAAGTATTCCATTCATATGGTGCCCTTCCACATGTACGGTTACAGACCCTGTATCGTGTAAACTTATAATGTATGAACTATTATGACACCGTGCACACTGAGCTTCGTTCCAATATGAATGATGAGCTTTCTTACAATAGTCGTCACATTTTACATATAGTTTTGTTTTAGTAAGTAGTACTATGTACTTAATTATTATGAAAATATGAGCAACTTTATAGTTGCTTTTTAAAAATAAATTAAGCGCATTTTCAAGTCTTTGTTTCCGAATCCCTAGTACATAACACGTTTCTTTTAAATATGACTTTGCATTTATAATAGTATATAGTATTGTCTTTATATGTGGGGACAATATCGCTCTATCGTCGCTCTGACATCATCGTCATGGTTGTCGAAATGCAGTTAAATAAAGCAGAGTTAAGATCATCACACCGTAATCGCCCCCTAATTTTTCAAGTACACATCTTTCTGCGTCAAGATAATAGTTAAGATAAATATACAAAACTAATTCAAGAGTATTTCGGCGAGATGACATCAGAGAGCAATCCGTCATCTGACTCGTCTTATAGTGGCATCCTTGCAGATCCTGACTGTGGTCGAAATATAGACAATAGTAATTTATTTTAAATCACTATTTAATTTCAGTTACTTCACAAACTCCGTCGCGTCTATTCTTTTCCGATGTCTATGTTCATCCAAGAGACGGTGCGGCGAAGTATCCGTGGGCCGTATGGACCACAACTGAGTTCCAATTAACACATGAACGAGAAAGGATTTTACGAAGGCTTGATTTGAAAGGGCATCATTTGAAAATCGCTACCCCTGCACGTATTAATATATCATTATTAATTTCATGAATTACCTACAAATGAGAGTCTTTGTTTATTTTATGAGAATATTCAGATATGGCGCATCTCTTGAACATTGATATTATCTATATATCAATCATCTATACTATTATAAAATTGTTAAATGTCGAATTTTCAAAAATCTAAGATATTCAAAAATAAACTACTCAGATCGACTAATTAAGGGCTTCTGAAACCAAATCCGTCGATATTTGTTTGTTTGTTCGGGCTTCCCGCAAAAACCAGCAGATAGATTTTGGTTAAACTACTACAGTCTTAAAGGTACTATTGCAACTTAAATAATAGGGCATGTTTCATCAAAATCGGTCCATTAGAATTGAAGATAGAGCTTGATCCCTGTTTTGGTAGCCGCCGCTAAGATACGAGAGGTCAAGTAAAAATTGTTCTAAGGTTTTTATATAAATCTATGATTGTGCCGGGATTTCCCATGTATCAGAAAACCGCCATTCACGCGGGCAGAGCCGTAGGCAAAAGCTAGTTATATAGTAAAAAGCTGAATCACAATGATGTAATTTGATAGCGAATTAGCGTATATAAAACATAATGATATAAACGTACTCAGTGAAAATAACTGGTGAAAACTAGACGTCATCATCAACATCTTTATCACCGTTCATCGTTACTCTAATCTACAATCATTAAGTTAAATTTTCACAAATTTTTTCAGCTAACAGTTTTCAGAACCGTTCTTTTATGAACTGTTTGCTTATAGGTAGGACATTTTTCTACCGAGAAATATAAAGGCACTTTTATTGACTACTTACACGATGAGTCCATTTCTTATCAAGACCCTGGTATTCGCAGTGGACATAGTACATCGATGCTTTTGATCGATGCAGTCAACGCGAGGTCAGTTATTGGTTTTATACATTATAACTACATACATACTCGAACCTCCTTCGGAGCAGGTACTCTTTTGTATGTTACTCTCTTCTCTCTGTCTCTAAACCAACGAGTAAAGTGCAGGGAGTGCAATCAACAATCGTCACACGTTCGGTAGCGTTGTAAAAATAATAAGCACTAATAGCAATCTCATTTGAAAAAATCTGTGGTCTAGTGCGAATTTCACTGCGTGCTGTCGCGCCTCTGTCGGACCTCTAAGTGTGATGATCAATTAGATCATTAGAATATTATATTATTTTATACACGTTGGTCAATTAGACCAACTTGCATATAATAATATAATATTCTGGATAGTTTCACACACATTAATCTAATACCGAATTTGGATTCCCTATATCTTGGGTACTAGATAACAATACATACAGTCACGCCTTTTTCCCGCTGGGGTAGGCAGAGACCACTTCTTTCCACTTGCTATGAACCTGACATACATCTTTCGCTTCTTCTACTTTCATCAACGCTTTCATACATGCTCGTCGGTTATGGGTACTCCTAACCAGGCCTTTCTTCAACACGACTTCAATTTACATACAATATACATACTTATATAGATAAATTGATCGAATAACTGGTTAACGCCGCTGCTCATTATTCTACTACACCCCTCAAGTGGTTCTCATAGTAACCACGGCGAAGAGATGGAGTAACGGTATTATTATGGCGGTGGTTCCAAGTGGTTCTCACAGTAACCACGGCGAAGAGATGGAGTAACGGTATTATTATGGTGGTGGTTCCAAGTGGTTCTCACAGTAACCACGGCGAAAAGATGGAGTAACGGTATTATTATGGCGGTGGTTCCAAGTGGTTCTCACAGTAACCACGGCGAAAAGATGGAGTAACGGTATTATTATGGCGGCGTCATAGAAAAAATTAGATAAGTTATTGTATAATATATATTTAGTAGTACATCGGTGGTGTACTGGTGTTAGATACGGCTTACGATCGAAGGGTCGTGGCTTTGATACAGGTCCCGTACCGCTGAGTTACTATTTGTAATTCATGTACAGTGTACATTGTAGACACCAATGGACTTAATGGAGAAAGAAAACTTCGTGAGGAAACCTGCATGCTCGCATGGATGTGTTAAGTCTACGAACCCACACTAGGCTAGCGTGCTAGACTGCGGCCTAATCCCCCTCCTGATCAGGGGAGGTCCGTGTCCCTGTGGTGCGGACGAATATGGACTGGGGATTATGATATTTATTCGCTTATTTATTTGTTTCCAGTGGTAACGTAATTAAAACTGAACTGTGGTCTTCTT
Source organism: Thaumetopoea pityocampa (assembly GCA_017165845.1). Taxonomy (NCBI): domain Eukaryota; kingdom Metazoa; phylum Arthropoda; class Insecta; order Lepidoptera; family Notodontidae; genus Thaumetopoea; species Thaumetopoea pityocampa. Next base: position 47,128 of record WUAW01011051.1, read on the forward strand.
TGGCAAGCAACGACAGCATGTATTTTATGTTGTACGATGGCACTGCTGACTTGGCCGGAGGAATACTGAGAATACTGTTACATCGGATAGAAACATTAGACTACGTGGTACCGATGTGGCCTTTTAGGTAAGTTAGCCGACGACAAGTTCATCCAGAGATTGTCTAGTAATTTATATAAAATATGACTACAGATAAATCAGCTTGGAGACGATTGTTACGTTTGTAGTAGTGCTAGTACACATATTGACTAAAAGTGGAATAAACCAGTTTGCGCTAGCTACCACGTGCCTCGCACTCTCGCATCAATCGCTTGTAAGTAGCGTTAGAAATTAGTTATAAGTATTATATTACGTTTAATATATATAAAATTAAGTAGCTACCTATAAAATAAAATAAAAATATAAAAATATTTTTTTATTTATTTTTCTGCTAACCGTACACAAACGTAAAAACATCTCAAAGCTGATTTGGCTCTAGATAAATTTTATAAACAAATTTATGGAAAGAGCTATTCACGGAATTTCCCTGCGAGACAGGATCCGTAATGAGATAATCCGCAGGAAAACTAGAGTACCGACGTAGCTCAAAGGACTGCAAAACTGAAATGGCCAGTGGACGGGGCACATAGCTCCCAGAACGGATGGTACTGGAAAACGTAATGCGGGTAGACCCTAAATTAGGTGGATCGATGACCTGGTGAAGGTCCCGGGCAATCGGTGGATACAGGTGGCCCATGGCCACTCAGTGTGGCGATCATTACAGGAGGCCTCTGTCTGTATCTGAAGATATGATGATGATGAAACTTTATAACAATGAGATAATATCAAAGTTTTTAAAAACAGGTAATTGAAAGGAATTCTAATTATTATTAAAAGAACTCCACAATTCTTGTGGATATTTCGTAGAAGTCAAATTCTTTTAGTATAAATTATGTAATATAGTTTACATGAAAACATATTCGAAGTAATTCGCAGAATTATCAAAGCCAAATGAAATAACTAAATAACCATCTCTCCAATCCAAGAGTCTAATTTTATTTGTTACACTAGCTTTTGCTCGCGGCTCCGCTCGCGTGATATCGGCTTTTCGATACATGAGAAATCTTGAAACAATCATAGATTTATATAAAAATAGAACCAGTTTTACTTGATCTTTCGTAACTTAACAGCAGCTACTAAAACAGGGATCAAGCTGTATCTTCAATTCTATTGGACTGATTTTGATGAAACATGCCGCAGNNACTTTAAACTTCGATAGGCTATTGATGGATACCGCGAATAGACCCCTGCGGTCGGGCACACTGACTACAGAAGGGCGCGTGCAGTTGTCAGTGGATGCGAACTACACATAATCGTTACACCATGCCTTCGATACAGCAGTATGTGTCAGATATTTTCTACATAGGAAAAAGCTGTTGATAGATGGATGGATGAATTAAGTGATTTCGTACTCATAATACTCTCATGGTATTTTCATCAGTGTGGGCTTCATATACTTAGCTGAACGCGAGAGCAGCAACAATATGTATCTGGAGCCATTTTCAAGCGGTGTCTGGTACACTTGTCTGGCAATAATGGCGGTGTTGTTACTAGTGCAGAGAGTCACTTCGAAATCGCGGCAGGAGAAAGACGGCGCATTCTATACGGTACTAACTACTTGGTTGCAACAAGGTAATTTATAATATTTATTACATAATGAACAGATTAAAAGTTATCCCTTGGAATTGCAAACTTGTAAGTGTTCTAAACGAGCTGCAGAATTTGTGATCCCGAAAGGATAGTAATAATATTATAATAAGAATATTAAGGTGATCGTGCGACTCAATTCAAGGAATGCAACCGGTTGAAATTAAGTCTGGAGACATGGCAAGACATGACCACATAGATTACGAACTGGAAAAGTCCGTGATCTGATAGACTGTTTGCATTTTGGCTCAAGCAGCTCTAGTCTTCTCATGGTTGTCTGGTAGCTTAATTCCAAGAAGTTAGAGATATTTCTCAATTTCATGACAACTGGTATAACTCATCTAATATACAAGTCTGGAGGTACCTTTGAATTAAAAAATTATGGACCGATAACATGCTAACCAACTGTCTATAAACTTCTTACATCCATTTTGAGATTTAAAATACATAACCATTTCATAGGGAACAGCATTCTGGCGCCTACTCAGAATGGTTGTAAGAAGGGATATTGATTCATTAATATGATCATTAATATGATCATTTATCGGTTCCGATGAATGAGAAAAAAATATATCTATGACATGGATAGACTACACAAAAAAATTATAATTATATTCCCATACGTGGCTGAGTAAAGTTTTGAATTTCTATAAAATACATCTTTATGTACTTTAGTTAGCTTATGTATCAGACAATAGAACACAGTCCTTAGTTTTCCAGAAAATACGGATATTTCTGATTTGTCGGAACTAATAAAGATAAATAGAGGAATCTCCCAGGGTTGGTTTGTTAGTCGTTTGTCGTTTTGTTTAGTTTTGAACCCATTACGCAATTTTCTCAAGAATTCAATAAATGCAAACTTGATGGATTACTTAAAATAAGAATTGATGCGCAGATGCGACTGCAGTACCAGACGGTGCCTCTGGCCGGTGGTCGTTCATCACGCTGTCAGCCTGTGCGATGTTGGTCCACGCATACTACACGTCGGCTGTCGTCTCCGCCCTCATGAGCACAGGCCGCGGCGGCCCCGACTCACTGACGGCCTTAGCCGACTCGAAATATGCAATAGCGTCTGAAGACTACGATTACCTACATTACTTGTTCTTCGATGTAAGTGGGTTCTACATTTAGAACACGATAACGCCCGACCTCTGTCCGGAGCTGTTACGAACAACATGGTAATATATTTTTTTTAACCCTTTCGCGAGGTGCTATTTTCCTATTCCGTTCGTGTGCCCACTATGAAATAAGAACTATTACTGCCAGATTCATACATGACAAATAAAATAATAGACAAGGTTAAACTTGCCTATAAACACAAATAAACATATCTAACACATAAAACGAAAGCATCCGGCGTTCATCGCGTAAATATAATGAAATCGGATAAATACGGTCTTCGGCGCGAAAAGGTTAAAAAAAATAGTCAATAAATTAGTGGACTTATCATTTGTCAAAACGATCTCCGCACTTGACAGGCGCCTTGAAGGTCGCAGTAGATTTTGATTGAATAACGCGATAACGTTGCTGCCCGTTATTCTGACACATTCCTCAGCTGCTCCTCACAGCATCCGCTGGAAAAGATGGAGTGACGCTATTATCACGCCGGCGCCACGCAGCGATATGTTTATGGTATAATTTTGTATATTTGTTACAAATTGTATGTTTCCCAAATAAATAATTAAATGCAAATATTCTAAAAAGGAATGCTCCGGTAGTTTAGTCATTTAGAAGGGCTAAGTGAAATTCGAATGACGAGACGAATATAATGGGCAAATGTGAGTGGAAATGTCAGAATAGTGACCAGAAAACTTTGATCAAATTAACAACTTGTTTCAAAAATCCGTGGCACTCTTAATCGACGAAGGTATATGAAAAGACGTATAAATGTGAATGAGGCGAGAGAGGTATGTCCGGATGTATGTGGCGAACTGTGGTCTCTGCCTACTCCTATGGAATTTCGGCGTTAGTGTATGTACAAATACTCTAATTTTAGAATGATTATTTTTTAATCCAAATTCAAGTATGTATATATCTACTGTTGTTTCTAAGTAGTTCATACTGGAAATTTACTCTACCAACCACATTAAAAATTAAATATCTATTGCAGAAGGAGACTAATTGGAAAGACCTTGAATATTTAAAAAAGAGAAAAATGTCTTCGAAGTTTTATCAAGATATCGAGAGCGGCGTAGAGCTCATTCGACAGGGGAATACGGCATATAATAGCGAATACAATCAGATTTACCCGCACCTTAAGACCTTTAGCGACGATCATATTTGCAAATTGCAACAAATTGACATCATACCTGAAGTAAGTATCCGCCCCCTATTCTTCTTCAAGAACGTTACGGAATTCTAATTGCACTAAGAGAGGATTTTTAAAAATTTGTTGCCAATTGGGGCTAATATTTAACCTGAGCCAAAAAATATAACGCTATAAGAAAAGTCGGATAGTTTCCGAGCCGTTGTCGATGGGAAATTCCATTAGGCACACGACTAGTAATTTGTTTTACTATATTTAAGCTAAACTTGACTACAATCCCACCTGATAGTAAGTGGTAATTATAGAAATATAACCACTCGAGTAAAGTGAACGTTGTTACATCTTATTTAAAAAAATAATACACTAATTATAACCTGAAATAAGTAGTACGTAGATTTTTTGTGTCTTTACTAAATAAATTGCATTTCATGCGCCTCTTCAAGTACTAAATGTGTATTATATATAAATATATATTTAGGTCGCTCTTAGACCGTGGACCGATGACCTAATTAAGATGGCGGTAATCGGCGAATACAAGCGGCTCACAGCCACTCAGTGAGAGGATTAAAGAAGGCTTAACAACGGCTATGAACCGCCAGCGTCCACCGCTTACCACGAGTCGCTTTTCTGGTTTTCCGGATCGGGGTTGCCACTCCAACACTTTGGTAGCCCAACTCCATCGGTTCTGCAGACTATGTACCCCGCCCGCTCCCACTTCAGCCTATGAGCTATATCGGTGACACCGATTCTCCTGAGGATTTCCTCGTGACAGTATTTCTCTCTCAGGGAAACACCGAGCATAACTCTATCTGTTGCTTGCTGGGAGATCTTGAGCTTTTTTATAAGACCCAAAGTCAAAAGCCATGTCTTGGAACCGTTAGATAGAAGTGTGATAATCAATGGAAAAATAATTATAGCTCAATTTGTACTCATTCTATTTTGCCTAGTTTCTGCAACTACTTTATTTTTTTCCTTATTCTAATATATTAATTTCACTTCTCTCCTTTCAGAGTCTTACTTGGGTGACGACCACAAAACGAGGGCAATGGACTTCAACTCTACGCGTAGCTGGAGCGTGGCTACACGAAACAGGCTTAGCGAAGCGTCTCATGACTCGCCTACGAATTCCTAAGCCTCCTTGTAGAGCCTCCTTACTTGCGGAACGAGTAAATTTTAGTGACGTGGCACCTCTACTGGCGTTAACTTCTTTGGGATTTCTCCTCTCTTTCATATTGTTAGGGCTTGAGATACTCACTGCTAAATGGATGAAGAAAAGAGACAATCGTGGTAATTTGGAAGACATGACTGAATATTATATAGAGTAGCATCACACTAAAAATACTGTAATAGTTTAAGTATACTTAAACTTAAATTTGTAACTGATAATAAGTTGTTAAGATCTTTGCTTTTGAAGTATACTTGTTAGAAGAAATAAAAATATAAAAAATAATTATGTATTTAATTCCGGTCTTCGCTCGATATTATTATATTTAATAAACATCATCCCCAGTCCGTATTCGTCCCCAAAAGTAAATGAACTTTTCCTAATAAGGAGGGGATTAATGACATTAAAACATATTACATAAATAATCTTCTTCATCCTTGCATAGTCCTGACTTACTCGTACATCGCTAATATTGTGTTAATAATATTAAGTTAATATTAAGTGGCAATAATAATATAATAATACTATTGTGGTCAATTTTTTTCACACACTTTGACCTAGTCTCTCATTAGAATTCCGTGTGTCTTGGCTACTAGACAACGATATACAATGAAAACGATATAAAATTGTTAAATGTCAAATTTTCAAAAATCAAATAGGTATATTTAAAAACAAACTACTAAGGTCGACTAATTAAGGGCTTCTGAAACCAAATCCATTGATGTTTGTTTATTTGTTCAAGCTTCACGCAAAAACTAGCGGGTAGATTTTAGTCAAATTATACAATCTTAAAGGTACTATTCCGACTTAAATACTGCGGTATGTTTCATCAAAATCGGTCCAGTAGAATTAAGATACAGCTTGTACCCTGTTATTGTAGCCGCCGTTATAGTACGAGAGTTCAAGTAAAAGTGGTTGTATGGCTTTTTATATAAATCTACTATGATTCGGATTTCCCATGAAGCGGAAACCCGACATTCACGCGGGCGGAGCCGCGGGCAAAAGTTAATATATAGATAAATACTAATACGTGTATAGATAAACATCCATGATTCGGGTACAAACGTCGCTTGGACATGGCGCGGCACTCCGTTGGAGTAGAACTCGGTCGCCATGTCGCTCACTTGTCAGTCAGTGCGCGCGACCTTTAATGTGCGCTCATTAATGTGTTAGAGTGGGGAGTCAATCTCCCCATTTTATGTTTTTACAAGCTTTTTTTCACTTTGCATTGCGTTGGGTAAACGCCATTGTCCTTTTGCTGTTCTTGTATCGTCGTCTAGTACCCTAGACGTAGGAAATAATTTGGAGCTAAATTAATGTGTGAAAAATGTTTCCACAATATTATCCGATCATTAGACCTGAAGACGATACTAGTCTATTAAATACTATCAGACTCCGCAACAATATTTCTCATTAAGCTATCTGATATTATCACGTCACGCGCAGAGAACATCTACTATCAAACCCGAGTTATCAGCAACAGATCACCGTACTCATCACGTTTAAGATATGATTAGGGGAGCACCGATGTTTATATATGATACGTAGTTTGGAATGAGTCAAAGTATTGTTTTGTAAGAAGCGGCTGAAGGCTAGCACTTGGAGCACTGGAAGAGCGGCTCAAAAATGTTACTATTGATAATAAAACTGAGCACGCTATCACTCGGACTGAGCAATGCTACACCGACAAATTGTCAGTCACAGGTATGTACTGTCAAATGAGCATATTTATGTTACATTAACTTCACTGCAAATGCTGTATTACACGTGCCTCTAAGCACTAGCTATCCAAGGGGTGCACCAGGATAATGAGCAGGAGCGTTATCCTGTTATTCAATCAATTTTTTTTTAAACAATTCCCGCATTAGGATTAATTCCTGTATCGCGGGGCCTTTACAAACATTCAAATAATGGGAACACAGAACACCCAGACTCGGAACAACAATTTGTGGATTACACAAAGTTGTTGTCCCGTGTGGGGATCGCACCCACAACACTCAACAGCGCAGTGGACTCTCAAACTACTGCGCCATCCGTGCAAAATCTACTGCGATTTGCGCGACATTTGCCAAGCGTAGAGATTATGGTGAATTTCTCCATTTGAACGAGGAGGCCCATGTTCAGCAGTGACTTCCAAGGGCCAACGATGATGATATTTTATACTAAGATTTTTTTTACAATCAATGACGACCCCTTTAAGTCATAATCGTAAAGGCGCTGTCTGCTGGCTGCGCCAGCGCAGACGCGCACGCGCACCGCACAGTACGCGCCGACGCACCACGCTATCTCTTTGCTCAACGCCCTGATTGCACAGGAACAAGATGTTGAGATTTTTTTACCAAATGTACAAAATTTTTAGATTACTGTATTCAATTCTTAAGTACTACATACTTTGTAACAATTTACATAAGTCGAATATAGAATTGTATCTGTCTGATTACAAATGTAATTGGTAATTAGCTTGCTATGCGCTCTGGCATTGCTGTAAGCACAGCAAGCAACGGTTGAATAAATAAATAATACACTACACAAAATCGTTTGTCACTACTGACTAAACAAATTAGTACATTTAATAAGAATATAGATAAAATATCAAAATAAACTGGTGCGCAAAATATCACAAATCGCGTCCTGTTTTGAGTCTCATTAGAGAAAGGATCACTTTATTTAGGAACAATCGTGATGTAAAGTAAATTTTAACTGGGAGAAAAAGTAAATAATATTTTAAACTTTAGAAAGTAGATAATGATTATATAATAGTAGGTCAGGGAGTACTTAGTCTTTTAGCCTGTCCGGCAAATAGACATAAGTACACGGGTAAGCGACCCCAGCCCCCGAGCTACTACTGTCTCTTCCTACTCCTTCGGAGAGAGTAGTATCCTATATCCTATAATCGTATTCCAAAATACAATATTCCTTGCTCAATACACCTTTCCAAACTCATCCTTTTTCCTTTCCTCTTCATTAATTCGCGGGAACGCAATGAGGAACTTTAACATTTTTAACCTTATAAAATGGCAGCGTCGTGGTTCGCCACCCGTCTCGTTACCCGCGGGGGCGAAATGTGGGCTGTGGATAGCCACTCTGCTACATTTAACGATCGTAGCAGGTAGAAAGAAGTGGTCTCTGCCTACCCCAATGGGAAAGAGGCGTGACTGTATATATGTAGTATATACTATGGTCTCTGCCTACCCTTATGGGATATCAGCGTGAGTTTATGTATTATAATGATTATTAGATTATTTACTGTGTGGTGCTAGCCTAATAATATCTATACATATAATAAAATCGTAAGGGAGCCGTGTCTATACGTTGAATATTTTTTCAAAAAACCATCCATACAGGTTGTAGTTATGTTACCGGAGCCAAAAATGTAGTTTTTAGAAATTTTGTCTGTTTGTTTGTGCGTTTGTGCACGCTAATCTCAGAAACGGCTGAACCGATTTGAATGTGGTTGTCATTGTTTCATTGTGGCAAGCTTCCTGTAACATTCAGTGTTTGTTTCATTCCAATCGGTCCACAAACAATAAAGTTAATTAAAATAATATGCGATAGAAACGCGCTTCAGTCGTTTTAGCTAAAACTTTTGTTAACTGTTTTACTTAAAACGATGGCCGAAAGTTAATATGAACACAAGGAACAGATCTATACTTATAATAAAATCGTAAACGACCCGTGTCTGTACAATGAATATTTAAAAAAAAAACATTCATACAGGTTGTACTTATGTTACCGGAGCCAAAAATATAGTTTTCAGAAATTTTGTCTTTTTGTCTGTTTTTCCGTTTGTTTGTTTGTCTGTGCGTTTGAGCACGCTAATCTCAGAAACGGCTAAACCGATTTGAATACGGTTTTTACTGTTGTATTATGGCAAGCTTCCTCTAACATTTGGTGTTTGTTTCATTTATCTATCATTTATCATTCATTCTTATTAAGATCGGATAAAATAATTTATGTATAATTTCGCTCTTATCGAATGCCCACGCGGACGGAGTCGCGGGCACAGCTAGTATAATATAATAGCGTTACTCCATCTGTTCCTGTGGGTGCTGTGAGAACCAGCTAAGAGATGTAGCAGGATAATAGGCAGTAGTGTTATCCTATTATACAATCAAAATCTACTGCGATCCCCTACACGCCTTCCAAACGTGCAGATTATGTCAAATTTCTTCTTTTTAAAGAAGTGACCCATCTCCAACAGTGGATCTCCAAGGGCCAATAATAATAATGCTAATGATGTAAATATTTTGAAATTAGTATGAAAGTAAAAATCATTATAACACACGCAAAACAAATTATCATCTACTATCTTCTCCGCCCGCGTCAATGTCGGTTTTCCTCTACATAGGAAATTCCGACACAATTATAGATTTATATAAAAAGCTTTAGTTCCATTTTTACTTGACCCCTCATACCTTAACGGTGCCTGCTAAAACAGGGTTGAAGCTGTTTCTTAAATTCTACTGGTTAATTCTACTACTAAAATTAAATTTTGATGAAACATGCCGCACTATTTAGTTCGAAATATCATCATTAAGACTGTAATAGTTCAAACAAAATCTAGCAGCTAGTTTTTGCGTGAAGCCCGAACAAACTAACATACAAACAAACATCGACTGATTTGGTTTCAGAAGCCCTTAATTAGTCGACTTGAATAGTTTGTTTTTAAATATCTTTGAATTTTGAAAATTCGATATTTAACAATTTTATAATAGTAGGTATATAGATAGATAGAAGTATGAAAAGGATTAATAAAAGAATTATCATACCTAATTACTGATTACAACGTTTCATTCGGAAACTATCGCTGCATGAATTGCATCGTCGTCGCTTTGTGAATAATCATTGGTACAATCACACGTCTTTAGTAGAAATTTGGGTGTGAGGTCAACACATAACGGTGACCCCATTCATGAATAACGACGACTAAGCCGGAAATGAACGAGCTGATGCATGCAACGTTTGATCGGTACTTTGAAGACGTAGGATTACTTTAATTATAAATGTATTGTGTTTTGGAGTATTCGCTACGTATTATAGATGGAAGTACAATGAACCGACAAGCGAAAAAATAGCGAATAAATAGGCGTAGACAGAGCGAATAATATTAATATATTTGTATATATTTGTATATAAATTTTTGGATAACTCCTTCTCTTTTCGACAGAGAGGTGATATTAATATTAAGTACATGGAAAAGATGAAACGACAGAATCTTGTCTCGAGGAATGCCAGTTTTTTTTAAAGCTGAGGACAAATTAAGAGGATAACGTAGTATTGGTTCATTGTTACTTTGCTTTTTCATTGATTCTATAACAACTTTTATAATTTTCTTTTTTGAAACGTGATTCAAAACGCCATTGTTGTACAAAAGATTTATATTTTAAGATTTTAATATGTCTTTAATCGATACTATTATAAATTTTTAGAACGTCATGGTCCGTGCATTGGTGGTGTAGTGGTTTTAGACACAGCTTACGATCGAAGGGTCATGGGTTCGAATCGCGGTCCCGTACCACTGAGTTATTAGTTGTAATTCATGTACGATCTACATTGTAGACACCAATGTACTTAACGGAGAAGGAAAACTTCGTGAGGAAA
>WUAW01011051.1:60624-75857 GCA_017165845.1 Thaumetopoea pityocampa
TTATCTTGTTATTCAAACAAAATCTACTGCGATCTAAAAGACACATTTTTAAGGAAGGAGGCCCTTGTCCAAAAATGAAATACCACGGGCTGTTGATGGTACTGATGATGTGACTAGTCCGCCTCATCTTTACATAGGTGAATTTTACTAATATGGCGTCTTTTAAGATTAAAAAGCAAAAAAAGGTTACTCGAATATGGACTGGGGATGATGATAATCTTATAATTATATTAGTATATTATGTAGATATCCTTATATTGTATATATCTATTATAATTTATTTTAATTTTCATGATAGTTCTTTGCAATGTTTATATTTATGTACCTACTTCATTATCTCGGCACTATCCAAAGGTAGACTGACCAAGAATGCCTCAGGTATTAAGTTCGCCTTTACACATTGTATAAAAATTTTAAATAAATAAATGTCCTCGCCTATAAAATTGCCGTTCTATACCGAAAATGAAAAACATAATATTAGGAGAATTTTTCGACTGGGTACGGATGACCATATCCAAAAATTCGCTATCCCCTAGCGATAAGATGATTTTCCGGGCCAATTTTAGTAAAAAAATCTAAAAGTGGATGCTTAGATATCTTTTAAATGGGCATTATTTTGTAAAAAAAAACTGATCAGTTGTAGTTTGAAAAATGTAAAAATTAAAATACTATTTTCTTATAAACGAGTCCTAGTTTGCCATTCAATATTATTTCCCAGAATTTGAATTTGAATTTTGATTCTTATGAACGATATTGTACCGAGTAGGATGACGCAAATAATATTATGGTGTGCATTTTATCATAATGAATAAGATTGATTTCCGATAGAAAGTATTTTTTTTAAGTAATATGAAACTTAAGATATAATTTTTATCGGGATTGGCGTTGAGACTCGAGAAATTTTTGCAATTGCCTATAGTTTATAATTTGGCTGTCCATATTCAGTTGAAAATAGGCGTGTGGCAAACGTGATGCGATTCTGCGCGTACAAAAAATACCGCGATATATCTTTGTAATTTATAACTATCTCAAACAGTAACAATAATTTTACAGCTCCCCTGTCGAAGCTACAATCGACATCGTCCAGCGCATCTACTTCATCATCAGACGAGCAACCACCTGCTACTGCATCATCTTATGATTCTACAAGCTACAGCTACCCTTACGCAACACCTCAAATCGTCTACGTGGCAGCACCGCCATCACTTCCACCTACGCCAATAGCATCAAACACCTATTATCCTATAGATACAACTTCGCCTGTAGAATATAATTACCCAGGTTCATCAAAGATACCTCGACCTCCGAAGACTTATACATACGACTATGCTTATCCACATTACCCTCCTCCACTGTATCCACCTGCACCATATCCACCGTTATACCCACCACAAAATTATTATCACCCTGAGGCGCCCCTCGCTCCTTATCCACACCCTGTGCCTCCCTCTCCGCCTCCGTATTCCCTGTATCCCCCTGTGCCTGTTCCAACATATCCCCCTGTGCCTGTTCCAATATATCCTCCCATGCCTATTCCATCATATCCCCCTATTCCGGTCCCATCATATCCGCGGGGAGCACCACCGTACGTACCCCCTTCGTATTTTACATCCGAAGTGAGACCTTAGTACGTTTAATTCGACTAATACTTTACATTAAAAAATACCTGTCAGAAATTATATAAATGTTTTAAGTATTTATAGAAGGAATGTGTCCATAACAAATATTATCAAAATTATGTTTGGGAATATAATTAGAAATCTATAATATTCTGGACACTCACATACGAGTACATTGATATAGTCCTTAACTAGGATTCCCTATGTCGTGGGTACTATACAATAATATCCATATTTATATGGATAAATATTAATACACATAAAGATAATTAATATGTTCATGAATCAGATATAAACATTTGTGGTTATTAGAAAAAGTTTGCCCCTACTGGGATGCAAACTCGGGACTCATTGGCACAGAAAGTAAGATCACTGCTATTGTGCTAATCAGTCGTCAATCCATAGATCGAACGAATGCTTCAATACACCTCAACTCTATGAAATCTTTCTTAGGCCAAATACACTAATCAACGTATAAGACTTAGAAACTGTGACAAACTTTTTCGTATAATCCCTTAAAAAAAAATCGGTCACTAAATAATTTAAGAACAAAATAAGAGCATGATAAAATAGTGTTTTAAATTTAAAATATTAAAATGATAGGCCTTAATCTTACCACAATTTTGAATGAATTCCTGCCTATGGGTTATTTTTGTTTGTTTTATCATTACTGAATAGATTTTAAGCTGATTGGTATCTGTCTTTCTTATTTTTTTAATTAAAATTAAAAATTGGCTTGTTATGCATTATGCCACGCCGTCATTTAACCCAAGATGCAATGTTACGTGCTGTGGGCATACACAACGTGAAGTTGCAATTGCCGTCCAGTACAACCAGTCTGTTATCCGAAGATTGTGGCAACTTTATCGGCTCACTGGGAACACGACTGAAGTAACTGGTAGATACCGGATGACTACAGAGAGACAAGACCATTTTACTAGAAACATTGCCAGACGAGAGCCAAAAACGACTGCGCGGCAACTCGTGGATAGGCTACGATCGCAACAGCAGGTGACTGTCAGTACCCAAACTGCCAAGAGGAGACTGCACTAGGTTGGTTTACATTCTCGTAGGCCATTGCGGGTCATAACTCTTCGGCGTGGCAATCGTGCTCGGCAGTTATAGTGAGCACACATTCACCTACGATGGCCAGAACATCAGTGGGCTTGTGTCCTATTACGTGTGTAGCGTGCGTTTGGACGTCATGAACGTCTGCGTTGTTCTCAGAACGTTCATCCCTATCACGGCGAACAATCATGGTTTGGGTCAGAATTCGCTTGGACAGGAGAACTGACTTCGTTTTGATACGGGGCAGCATGACTGCCGAAAAATATCACAGCGAGTTCTTAAATCCTACGGTTGCTCCGCACAGAATTCAAATGTGGGAGGATTTCATCTTCATGCAAGACAGTGCTCGAGCACACACTGCCAGGTCCGGTGATGAACATTTTCTACGAACAAAACATTGCAGTCTTAGACTGGCCTCCACAGTTTTGTGACATGAATTCTATTGAGCACGCCTGGAATTTTCAAAAACTTTCCAAAAGTTATGAAAATTATGAATACGGAGCAAGATCTGTTTTGTCATCTTTCGCGAACATGGAGCATGATTCCACAGGCCACAATAGACAATTTGATATTCAGCATGCCAAGGTGGTGCAGAGCCTTAGTTAATGCTTTACAAGGTCCTAGTGACTACTGAATATCTCAATTTTGTTTTAAACCAGAGGTTCACAGACTTTTTTTTCTCATAGACCACTTTCAAAATTTATCTGGTTACGGTGGACACCCTGCAGCTACATTTCTACCATATTCCCAAAATTCGACAAAATATGTGAAGATTAGATCTAACTATGGAAATTCGAGTACGCCAACATAGAACCCCATCGAGTCTCCCGTGAACCCGTGGGAGTCCACCGGGACCTCTTTAAGAACTAAGGTTTTAACCATTCTTCTCTGTCTATTAAGTAATTATTTTTACACCATTTTTTTTAATTCTTAATAAATCTTTTTTTTTTGTACTGTTGAATCTTATTTTGTTATAGTTTTTAAACAAACCTAAAATTATGCTTGTATTCATATAACATTGTTTATATCAAATATCCAAACATTTTGAGTTATCTTCGAAAAATAGTTCGAGTCTTAGACAATGTTGACTAGTTTATAATTGTCATTACGGGTAGTTAAATATTATTAAAATATTATTAGATGTTATTAAATTATTATATGCTTATTTCTCGTTTTAATTGTCCAATAAATTTGATAAGATCTTTATAGTTTTTATTACATACCAGAAATTTGTTACTAACAAATATTTATTTGTATTAATAGCTTGATTTTTCTAACACGTTAAGAGCAAAATGTTATAACATGAAATTTTGCACTAAGCAGGAAAATATGTAATTTTTACATACATCATCAGTGTTAAATAATAATTAATTACCAATCCACAAAGATTATAAACACTGTTTCACAACGGTATATCAATATAAGTAGACAAAATACTATTTAATAAAAACACAAAATATTGCTCAAAGAATAATAAAGCATGCTCTATCAGCGATTGCAGTAATTTTAATTATTACTAAAACATTAAGCAATACGCCGATAATATTTTATATAAATATATGAGCGGCAAGTGCAACGAACACGACTTGTTCATTATGGCTCTTCTATATTTAATCATCGCCTTGATTATACAGGTAATTTTTTATACAATCCTTTATTCTTCTATGTTCAGCAGTCCAGAAAATTAATATATCAATAAGCCATTTATTTCTTTATAAACGATTCTTATTTGATTTAGAATTTTTTGTCTCATAAAGTGTTTAAAATATAACTTATAATTAATTATCACTCTTATTTTAGGGTCCTTTTACTAACGCAAATGATACAGAAGAACTTATTGACAGTCAAGAAAGCGTTAACCAAACTGAAATATTTGACGAAATCGGTGTGGAATCTGATGAATTAAAGAAAGAATGGATGGATATGTTCCTCTTACCTGAGACTCCCTTGTATCCAACATCTTCAACGACTTTGATGGCACAAGCCATCGATTCCGAGAAACCAGTTGAAGAACAAATTGAAGACATTAAAAATATTGCTGAAAAAATAACTCTCGCTATTCAGAGTGAGATGGCTAACCTTCTGACATATGCATTGGCTATTAGTGACAAAGGCAAAGAAGGAGAAGACCAAGAGGATAACAATCTGCGTAAAAAAAGATCAGCCGATACTCCAATGGATAGCTCCAAATTAATCACAAGATTATTGAAACATATTAAGAACAATAATGAGTACCAGAATATAGCTATTGAAAAAATGATGACTGCTCAAGAAATTGCTGATAAATACGGTATAGACTACCGTCCTGACACTGAAATATTGTCAGATCTTGCTATGGCTGCTAACCAAAATGCTAAAGAAATTACTTCAATGTTAAAAGACGCTTGTAATATGAATGCATCCAAAAACATTGAACCAGTTCAAATATTTATGGGCGAAACTCCGTACGTTACTGATCGTAACCCAGAGCATAACTTTCATCAGTCTATCAAAAAACAACCTGAATTCGATCATTTTCACTACACTAATTCTTATCCAAATTATAACTACTACTACAATTATCCTTACGAAACTCAAATCCCATCCCCCTTACAAAACTACTATAGTCCTCCTGTAACCAAAAAACCAAACTTCTATGATACTATATCTCACGATATCTATCCTTACTGCTCTGTAGATCCAGTCAGTTCGATTATTATGCCTTTTGAAGAAACGGTAGAAGCAGAACCGGAGTTAGTTGGTGAGGAGTTTGAAGAAACGATATCATCTAAGGTACTTGTAGATCGAGGTGATGAGCCTGGCTCAACGACGGTAAATCACGTTATGACTTATACAGTCTCTGAAAAATCTCACTTTAGAACTCCAGAAATAGAGAGGTTACCCCAACAGATGCAATATTGCTTCTTTTTAATGTAAATTATAAGTTATTTTAGTTATATAGATAATTGTAGCTGTTGAGTAATAAATGTTATTAATAAAATATATACGTATTAAATCTGTGGTAAACATACTGTTATTTATACATTATAAATAGAAAAAAAAATTTCAACAGGCTCACCTCTGTCACAGGGGGTCTGAAAGGTTTAGGCAAAATGTGGACATAGTGCATTTCACCTTTTCTTTCCTTTAGGTCATACCCAAAGAAGCCTATATCGATCAGGAGTCAACGATGACTGTGAAGTCACTGAAGTGATACAATTAGAAATTTAAATCTTACTGAGTAACATTATACCAGCTGGCAAAATCACATTTGACATTGTTGAATTTATTATACTTTTGTATATTAGCTAAGCAGGGGTTCTAGCCAAAACCGAAAACTATGACAAATGGTCTATGAGACAAAAAATTTTGGGGACTTGCTCTAGGTGCATAACAAGACAATATCTTGTGATGTACCTAACAATAGATTTACCGGCAATTATCGCCTTTCTGTATCCCTATTTATATTCGTGTGACTAGTGATGAACCTGGAACCAAGATTCTTCAGTCAGGATCACAAAAAGGTAAAATAACTGTCTAACTAGGATTAAAAGGATCTTTCTAGAATTTTTGAATTTATAGGGTCTTCCGCAGATGTCGAGATCGTTGACGCTACTGGAGGGACCCGGAAGGCGTTTGTTATTAAAAAATATTTTTTTTTAAATTTAATTTTTCTTTACCTTTTAAGTACTCTTAGAGCGACCTTAGTACGAAGATACCATTAAAAACGTATTGAAGCTCACTACTATACATAAGTTTCCCTATCAGTATCCATAAAACGCGATTCTTAGAAAGAATTTCGACAGGTGTGACTCTTATTGCCATAATACTTCGAATTACTCGGGGAGCGATGCGATGTTGCTTGTAAAGAGTGATCAATATAGCAAACCGTAGAAGAGTAATAGAGAAGTTAATGCGTGATCCAAGCCATCGATGTCTATGTCGATCGCCGAGGATTTATTTCAGTCTGGCAAGTGCGCATGGCAGTCCCGCGGTATGCGCTAGACAAGGCCTCTTCCATAAATATCAGTAATTGCTATAACTTCTCCGCTTGGTAACCATCTGGAAGATTAAAATGTATTTTTTAAAGTAATGTATTATGTATTTTTTATCTAGGTTTATCTCTCGATGGATTCTCAGATCCCACGTTCTCATAATTAGGAAAGGTGTGTTGCAATTACCATGCCAGCGCGCAAGAACAAAAAGTGTAAATATTATTTTTAATAAAACATCGGACATTTTTAATAATTTAAAAATAAAAAGCCTTTTTTAAACTTACATCGGCTGTAATAAATTTTAATAAATATATAAACGTATTCACTAAATTTTAAAATATCTTAAATATAAAATTTCTTTAGTTATAATTTGGCACTTGTGTTCACATATTGTTTTAGTAAGTATTTGTTACTTTACATTTTGTAATAAAACTATACATCATTAGGTACGCACTACACCAGGCTAAAAGTTTGAAGAAAATTGAAAACAAGCCCAATCTATCAGAGTTCTATATTTACGCCAATACTAAAAAATTACTGTAATAGCCAATAAAAATTTCAATATAAAACTAATTTTTAGAATAAAGCTTTTTATAACTTGGTTTAATATAAGTTTTTTGATTGATTGAATTTCACATTGAATTGAAATTTTAACAAATAAAGAAAAAAAGCTCCATAATGGAAGATGTTTTGGTTGAAAATATGGGTTTCAGAATTAGCTTGAATACAACCATTAATTAATTATCAACCATTAATTTTGATTACAATTTTTGGTTATTTGCGCGTGCAAATCAACTAATATCTGTACGAGTCTGAATCACGGAGCCACAAACCGTATGCTCAGTATGTCCGCACTTTTACATAATTATTGGATAATTTCTTTGTCACTATTTAATTTATTTTGCGAATAAAAAAATACACGAAGTCTATGATTGTTTCGGGATTTCCCATGTAGCGGAAAGTCGACATTCCCTCGGGCGGAGCTACGGGCAAAAGCTAGTTTATTATATAACCCATCTACTGTCCCACTGCAAAGTACGTGTCTACTCTTCGGTGTATCAAATTAAAAGATGAAATATACAGTCAGTAATATCAAATAATTTTTAAGTAAATATACAATTATTAAGTGTAAAATCAATTTTCTTTGGTATTATGGTAAATCATTTTTGGTGTAATTATGGGCTTCTCCACAAACCCTTAATCGTGACAACACATGCAATACTTATACTAATACATAAGACATTTTTCTCCCGAGCAGTAACCTCGACTTATTACTAACGTTTCATAATATATAATTATTATCATCATAACATATTTGGTAACAGAATAGTTTTATATCCTATTATAACATTGTGTTTATAAGGCACATAATTATTCTATGAAATAGATATACAGTCACAATATATAACTATAGTTATTGTTAAGTGTATAATAAATTTTCTTTGGTATTATAGTAAATAGGCAAGCTGAAGTGGCAATGCGCCGGTCACATTTGTCGCAGAATAGAGAATCGTTGGAGAATTTCTAACCCATTTAATACCTGGTCGTGCAGGTGTTACATATATAAAAATCTCGTTGGAAAAGCGAGTTATACTACGCCATTAATACCCAAGGAGTCTATGCCAGCTGTCAAAAATATTTTTGAAATTGATGAATTTGCAAAATCCAATATCAGCTAAGCAGAAAGTCTACTGAGTGAAAATTTTGACAAGTGGTCTAAAAGTCAAAAAGTTTGCAAAGATATAAATTTTTACACATTCTCAAATTATTTTCCAATGTAATTGTGTGTGGTTTTCTATCATGACTTTATAATGTGCGCATATGACAACATAAATCATGATTCATCATTATTAACAAAAGTTATTTATATAATATGAACGTTGAGTTACCCACTCGCGAAATAATGCTATGCTATGCGTAATGCTGCGACCGCACAGGTTAAATGATGCCTGATCGTTGTCGCAGCTGACTGTAAATAAGTTTGCCAATATAAAAATAAACATAGTTTGTGTAAGGGGCGATTGAAATTATCACTGTTTTAAATTTGGCAAGTTTTTCCTGCGTCCATCGTCCTTTTGTGACACATACGAACAAACTGAACAGTGATGTATTTAATAAATAATATTAAATGTAAGCATGCAAAACGAATTTACTTAATCGCTTGTTTACAACTCAAAACATCTATTTAAATCAAAGGTTCCCAGACTTTTTTTCTCATAGACCACTTTCAAAATTCCCAAAACTCGACAAAAAATGTGAAGATTAGATTTAACTATGGAAATTTGCGTACGCCAACATAAACCCCCGTTGAGTCTCACGAGTCAGTCGTGGACCCCTGGGGGTCCACCTGGACCACTTTGGGAACTAAGGATTTAAATGACTGTGCGCATGAGATTACGCGCTGGAGCTGGCATATTTAATAGTAACTATGTAGAATTAATTTAAAAACATTTGTTTCTTTGTAATAACTGTAAGCATTTTGAGTATGCCGATATCAAATAGCATTGACCATTAACTTGACTCAAATAATCGGCCATAAATTAATTACCTAAATGTTATCAACAAGGCGTGTATATAATTTATATTTTAATTAATATTGGATATGTAAAAAAAATCCAATAATTATTTATTCTTTTGCACATACAGTAAAAACTATAAATTTAGTTTTCACTATTTCGAAAAAATAATACAGAAGAACATTACTTGTTATTACAGTTTCATAATATAATTATTATCATAATAACATAATATTTGGTAACAGAGTAATTATATTTTCTATAATATTATATGGTGTTCATAAGGCACATATTTATAATTTATTAGTTATTTTTACAAGACTACAATCAATTTTCTTTTGCTATAATGGCAAATCACTTCTTATTTTTATTACAAGCTTTCTCGCAACCTTATGATCGCGCAAACGCGTAGATACTATTACGTGTAGGTAGTATGAGACATTATTCTCCTAAGCAACTTAAATTAAAAATATATTACATACAATTTTAATTAGTTTTAAAACTAATTCATATACAGTGCTATTGCGTTATTTGACAAAAAAAAGTATAAAATATTTTATAACTTTTATGTCAGATAATTACAAAATATATATATGAAGTTATAATAATTTCTATTCGATACTGGGCTTTTTATGATTAATCTCATCACATCACATCTTCAGATCTCCACCCCTGTAAACCACATAACGAGATTTGACTCTGTCCCAGAGAATAAATACTAAATTGTTTTGGTACTCGCAAAAGAATGTAGAAAATAAATTTTATAACAATCAAAATAACCTACATAAAACGTTGGCGGTAATTTTGACAGCTATACAATTAAATGACGTCTACCTTATCGTTCTGAAATAGGTCATACAATTTTTTTATTGTTCCTCAGATACAATACTGACACGATACACACCAATATCAATTTACAATTAATCATTTATAAATTGTATTTACTGATAAACGCGTGAAACGGAAGACTACACGATATTTTATACAAATCTGTGTCAAAATGAAAAAAGAAACTAAATTAAAATATTCCAATTGAAGTTCCCATTGTTAATTTTGAATTTAAACTCTTGTGTAAAACTGTCTCTATCACCCTATTTTTGATTTTTTTTTTCAAGCTTACATATAAAAATCGAGTTGCCGGCGACAAGTCGATAGCGATCGATTTAGTTATACGTACCTAATGTACCAGTTATTTTTTACAATCGCAGCTGAATTTAATATACTTACTTATGATTAAAACAATACATGGTTATTTCGCTAATCGATTTTTATAAGCCAATTTTGTTACTTATTAAAACGATATCAAATTTTCGTCGCCATCATGTTTCCGTTGGTGATTATCAGCAACCGGCAGGTGTCTTTAACTACAACTATCACACCTATCGTATAATCTGCAACTATCTGTGTGCATAGTACGCACTGTAGGCGCTGCTGTGACTCGAATGGGGTTGGTATCTGAAAAAGAAAATGGAGGCGATATTATATTAGCCATGTGCCCGTTGCCGATTTCACAATTTACGAATCAGCCGATTTTCCTCAAAAGTTAAGTTTAGTTTTGGGGTAATCTGCTCAATTTAATATTTAAACTTCTTATCTTAGTATTCACTTCAATTATATAATAGCTTTTGTTCGCGGCTCCGCCCGCGTGAACGTCGGTTTTCCGTTTCATGCGAAATCCCGACATAATCATAGATTTATAAAAAAAAGCCTTAAACCACTTTTACTTAACCTCTCGTACCTTAACGGCGGCTACTAAAAGAGGGATCAAGCTATATCTTCAATTCTACTGGACCGACTTTGATGAAATATGTCGCAGCATTTATCTCGGAATAGTACCTTTAAGACAGTAGCAGTTCAATCAAAATCTACCCACTGGTTTTTAGAATAAACCAGTTTGCGTAAAACGTGTCTCGCACTCTCGCATCAGTCGCTTATAAGTAAGCTTTAGAAGTTAGTTATGCCTATTAAATTACGTTTAATATTAATAATATTAAATAAATATTAAAATGAAAAAAAAGTATTCATTTATTTATCTGCTGACCGTACACTATTACTAATACAAAAACGTCTCCAAATTGATGTGGTAGTAGGAACTCGGTGAAAATAATGTGAGATGCGTGTGCCGGCAATGTAAAATCTCAATCTTACTAAGTAGCGTGTGAGGCGTGTTAAACGTCTCACACGGACGCAAACGTGTGGCTGAACGTTTACGTAATGCTATTAAAAATACTCCATATCCATCAATTCCCTTGAGTGCTGTGGCTAAGCATTGCACCTTGGTGTCTATTATAGGACAGCGGCGTTATCTCATGGAGATTACGCCATATGTCTACCTTTGATGATGATGATTAAAAATAAAATAAATAAAGAAAAATATAAAAGTAGATTCGGAGTATCGGCGGCAACTCGACTAATGTATCACCTACAGATTCGATTTAGTGTTTTATATCGGTTTATTTTGATGCTCGATATATAATTTTGGTGTTATTTTGTTTATCAAAAGTCAATAATCGTGAACGATATTGAGACATTTAAATTAACGTGTGACCATCGATGAAAACTGATAGCGTTTATTCAAGGCAATATGCCTGCGGAAATTTTGTCTGGTTAAAATAGTATTCGTCAGATTAAAGTTCAAAACTCCTAAGAAGAAATAAAATATGTCACACCGATATTTTATTGTTTATTTGAAAAAAATATTATATGACTTCAAAAATATTTACACTTGACAGTGGTAGAAATGGCTCGAATTTGCAGCCGACTACTACTATGAAATATAGAAAAAGAAGAAATATAGATTCTTCAATCTCGAATTACTGAATGTTTTGCTCTCTGGCTGCACAAATAACAATGGCCGGTTTTCAGTGCTGACTTACCGTACGGGGTGTGAATGTGGAGGATACAGCGGACCGCATGCGCTGGGCTCGCTGCCGTAGGGCTGTGTAATCTGTGGACACGGCTCCGCCGGTGCAGGCTCGCGTCGTCGCACAGTGCCGCGCGCAACGCTCTGTTCGGGAGGGCTGCAAACATATACGTAAAGGATAATATTCATCTTCAGTTATTGATCTAGTGTCTGTTAAAAGCACCGGATTAATAATTATACTATTAAACCTATTCACTCTTGTCTTTAAAACAAGAGTGGTTTTTATTAAGCTAGTAGGTACGTTTTACCACCGTAGTTACATCGCTACTTAAAACCAAGTGGGATTGTAGTTTAATATTAGCTTAAATATGCCAAAACGGTGACTTTTACATTCATACCTCCATACACTCACGCCGATATCCCATAAGGGTAGGCATAGACCACACTTCATCACATACTACAATCCCGACACGCCTCTCATCTCATCCGCATCCATATTCTTTTAATATGCTTTACGAGTTTGAGCTTTTTGAAACAGGTTGTGTAATCTTTACAATGTTTTTTATGAGTGACACTTGTAAGATTAATTGCTAAAATTACTATTCAATCAAAGACGAAATCTTTAATATTTTTAAATTTAATTGTCTATTTCCAGACCGATATAATACTTATGTTTTCAATGTATTGATCTAAAAGGCCGCCCGGCCGTCGTCAGTTTGTTTTTGGTCCTAAATTCTTCCCATACGGTATCTGTCCATAGTCCAAAATACTTCTGTTTGAAAGTTAGCTAAGTTGCATCAGTTTGCATTCGAAGAAGTGACACGACTTCGTTAGCACATAATTAAATTAAGAAAAGCTCAAGTTCGTCCATGAGTGGTACGAGGCCAGAAAGTTCAGATCGGAACAGCGGACCAAGTAACGATGACTATCACGTGTTCGTTATGACTCAAAATGTAAAAAGTGATGACAGAAACAGAAATAATATAATTTGTAGGGAGCTTACAGCAGGAGGCGTGGAAAAGAGTACCGTACGCTTCATTTATCACAAGGTAGTCGGCGGCAAATAACAGCATGAAATATGGTCTCTTTAAAATATATGCTTTTGTTTTTTAAACGGAAATAATAACACAATGAAGAAATAATCGTGGAACAAAATTTAAAACAATTGATATGTTCTGCGATTATATTACAAACGTGCTGTGATTTAATTCATTCATTGTATCGACATTTCACTAAGGAGCTGTACAAACAAACAAAGCCGTAATATATTAATCATTTATGTTTGGGCTAATGTCAAAAATGTATCAGGATCGCAACAAAAATATTATGCGCCCGCCCAGTAGGCGGAGTCGTATTACGGTTTTTATCCTTTATTTTGACAGCTAGCGACAAATAACAATTATACGTTAGACTCGGCATAATTAATCGACGTTACCAGGAAACGAGACACAAAAAAAAGTTTATTATACTTTACTTTTTTTACTCATTCTAACGCTAGCTGTTTGGGCATGTGACGATAATGTTTTTCTACGAAACTGTATGTAATTAATCACTCTGATGTTTGTCCAAAGACAGTAATGGTTTCTCATATTTTATATTTATTTGTTTCTGATAATGAATTAATACTCATATAAAAAGCTATCTTTTAGATTGGCATGCCATTATGTTGAAAGACAGAGAGGTCAATTATCATTTACAATTTATGTACAGAATGATATGTGGTAAGCGGTATTCGCATAACCTACCACCAAATTGCAGTGCTTTATGGGCTACTGTGCTCCAATTCAATGGCAAAGTCCACCATGAGTACCAAGACAGCTCAGTCTTCCGTAATCCGGAATACAAACAACATATCTATGTTAAAGTCAGAGCATTGCATACATAACATAAAGTTCACACAAAAAACATCGCCGGATTGGTAGACAAAGTAACTGTTAATATTGTAAATAAAAATCGATGGCTGTTTACAAAACGTGTGAGAGTAACGAGCGACGCCAGATTTAATATAAGCGCGACGTCCAATACGGTGGCCGGATCGGCAGTAACGCAACGTAAACAAATGAGACTTGTATGCGCGCGCATGTTTATGTAAACAGAATGGTTTCGAACAGAATACAAATTTGATATTAATTTTTAAACAGTATTTTTTTTTAATATTATGAGTAAAACGTGTTCAGTATTGATATGTTTATGTTATACCTACTGTATTGTACTAAATATTAAAAAAAATGGTGTGAGATTTCGGAACTGAATTACAATTTAATTATTAAAAAATACAAAATGTTAAAATATTTTTTAAATAAAAACGAATTTATATTTTAGTTTGTGTGTATTTTATCTGGCTTTAAATACGTTTCATCGAAACGGTGGACCTGATTTACTTTTAAAATATTGGTTATTTAAATCAATCTACCTTTTATTTCAAATATATAAAATCACTAAAATGCATCACAAATATGTTACACAATTTTTATAAAAAGATGTTTAGTTATATTAAGTATTTATGATTTTACAATTTTCACGTAAAATTCAATGTTTATTCACATAATCAAAGTATAACAATAAGATATATTATATAACTTTATAAACATAGCATAGTCATAAATTTTACACACACACGCATACACACAGCTCCTTCGATGAATGAATAACAGATGCAAAGTTTGGGTATTTGCAATCTAATCATTTCTCTTATGTAATCTTTATGCATGTAATCGTGTTCTACTTTTAAAAAGGGTTTCTTGTGTACACATTTAAGAAGTGGAGTTGGCTTTATTCTTTTGGTTGTATACAATTTTTTATTTTCTTTGACATTTAAAAAAAGAAAATTAGCACTATGCCTCCCAAGATTAAAATAAAAGTTAAATCTTAAATCATCTATCTATACTATTATACAATTATTAAATTCCAAAATTTATAAATTAAAGATATTTAAAAATACTAATCAGATCGACTAATTAAGGGCTTCTGAAATCAAATTCGTCGATGTCTGTAGGTATATTTGTTTGCTTATTCGAGCTTCACGTAAAGCCCAGTGGATAGATTTTGGTCAAACCGTTATATTCTTAAAGGTAAGGGAAAGGCGTACAAAATGACATACCCTCCGCTAAATCAGTCATAAATTTTTATGTATCAACAATTTTTAACATTTAACTTAATTATAATTAACTTTGGTTCATTACTTTACTGAATA
>WUAW01011055.1:6470-16918 GCA_017165845.1 Thaumetopoea pityocampa
GTCAAATTTTCAAAAATCAAAGATATTTAAAAACAAACTACTCAGATCGACTAATTAAGTGCTTCTGAAACGAAATCTGTCGATGTATTTTTGTTTGTTACTTCGGGCTTCACGTAAAAACCAGCGGGTAGATTTTGGTTAAAATGTTAGTCTTAAAGGTAACTTAAATACTGCGGCATGTTTTGTCAAAATCGGTCCAGTAGAATTGCAGATACAGCTTGATCCCTGTTTTAGTAGCCGCCGTTAAGGTACGAGAGGTTAAGTAAAAGTGGTTTCTAGTTTTTTTTTTATAAATCTATGTGTCGGAATTTTCCATGTAGCGGAAAATCGACATCCACGCAGGCGGAGCCGCGGGCCAAAGCTAGTGTCATATATAATCATAAATCATACACGTATGTTTTTTGAGATTATATGAAAATATTTTACGGATTATTTGAAATTCATTGCTAGTAAATTGATTATTCGTAATAAAATAACTTTACATTTTCAATTTTATGTAGCATAAAATTGAAAATGTCAAGATATGAAATCTCGTCATAGACTGTTACTATGTCTTATTTTACAAGTGAAGTTCTACAATGTACGTATGATGTTCTTGTTCTAAATATCTTTAAACGCAATTAACCGAAGTGTCTTGAAAATTATGTGTCAAGGAATAGAGATTTGATATGGTTCGATAAAATGAATATGGACTAGGAAATATTTTATTAATCCCCAGTTCATATTCGTCCCTACTATAGGAGTACGGACCTCCCCTGATCAGGAGGGGGATTAGGCCGTACCGCGCTGACCTAGTGCGGGTTGGTAGACTTCACATGTCCATGCGAGCATGCAGGATACCTCACAAAATTTTCCTTCTTTGTTAAATTCATTGGTGTCTACAATGGAGACTGTAGATGAATTACAAATAGTAACTCAGTGGTACGGGACCGGGATCGAACCCACGACCCTTCGATCGTAAGCTGTGTCTAATATTACTACACCAACAATGTAACCTATATTTTATTACCAAGCACCAATAGATTGACCTTATCGTTCGGGCAAACACTCCAGCGTAAAGGGGAATATTTTCTAGAATAGATACCTTAAAAAAGAACTTCCACTTGTCGGAGCCACGAACTAGATTACGGGCAATGCAAACCAATCTCTGTGTATTTCTATTATAATTCATGGGGTCTGAAGTCATTACTGGCGATGCGTCTCTGAGACAGCTTCAGATGACCGACCGCCCTTTGACATCGTACCCGTCAACCCCCATAATTAGTATCATTGAAACACTAGCCATTAAATTGAACTACTATAACTACATTGAACTACTTTTTTAAAAAAAGTAAAAGTGCTGGTAAAAATATTTCTATTAGAATAATCATTGAAGTTCCCAAGGGATTCGAATCACAGACTTTTATATACGAAAGTAAGGCACAAATCCACCAGACCACTATCAACATTTAAAAATCTTTTATTTCGGTTATACTCTTATGAAACCCTTCATTTAGGCTAAATTTTTGAAATTAGACCGCCCTATGTACACTTTTATCCCCAGTCGTATTTATCTCCACTACAGAGGCACGGACCTCCCCCGATCAGGAGGGGGATTAGGCCGTAATTTACCACGCTGGCCTAGTGGGAGTTGGTAGACTTCAGATACCCATGCGGGCATGCAGGTTTACTCACGAAGTTTTCTTTCTCTGTTAAGCATATTGGTGTCTATAATGTAGTCGTACATGAATTAGAAATAATTCAGTAATACGCGACTGGGATTGAATCTACAACCTTTTGATCGCAAGCTGTGTCTGGCACCACCAGACCAACAATGTACTATGTACACTTTTACATAGTTGTAATATAGTATTATATATACTTTTATAAAATTGTTAAATGTCAAATTTTGTCAATCAAAGATATTTAAAAAAATATTCAGACCGATTAATTAAGGGCTTCTGAAACCTAATCCGTCAATGTTTGTTTATTCGTTCGAGCTTCACGCAAAAATCAGTAAATAGATTTCGGTCAAACTGGTACATTCTTAAAGGTACTATTCTGACTTAAATATTGCGGCATGTTTCATTGAAATTGGTCCAGTAGAATTGATGATACAGCTTATTTTCTATTTTAGTAGCCGCTGTTAAGGTGCAAGTGCTCAAGTAAAAGTGGTTTTAAGGCTTTTTACATAAATCTATAATTGTTTCGAGATTTTCCATGTAGCGGAAAATCGCCATTCACGCCGGCGGAACCGCGGCAAAAGCTAGTACTTTAATAAAATGGGTTAAGCTGGTGTGTAGTAAAAGAATATTCTGTTCTGTTCTATTCTAATTCTATCGTTGCAACTTTTGTAAAGACATACGCAAATATGTATTACCCGTGTAACAACATTGCGTGTGTGTACAGAATACGTGTCGTAGTGTGATTAGCGACTCATAATAATTTTCAGCTTAATTTATATAATAATAGTGTGACGCCGGCGCAATAGTGCCGTTACGCCATCTCTTCCCGTGGATGCGATGATTTGAGAACTGGACGCACCAGCACAACTGGCAGCAACCTTATCCCGACATTCAATCAAAATCTATTGCCATCTCCAAGACGCCAGCCAAAAAAGTAAAAAAAGCAAAGCACTGAATTGAAGCATTTGGTATTATGGCAAATCGCTCCTTTTATAAAGAAAGACTACGTCCAACAGTAAACTTCTATGTGCTGATAATGATTAATCATGTCAACAAATGCCTAGATCAGACCTAATACCGAGTCTAGTTCGTTGGAGTTGTTTACCAATAATCTCAGTTGATAATAGTAGTAGGTAACAACTTACACAACATTTTTATAGAGAAGGCCCGTGTCCAGTAGTAGACTCTATGAGTTGATGATGACAATAATAATGATGACGATGACGACGGTCATGTTTTGATAAAAGCATCCTGAACTGTCTCACAATCGCTAACAGATTGCTATACACGACTATTGGCGCACAATGCATTGCGCACTATGAATGAAGCATTATTTAAACGGCCATATTTCACACAAAACAAGTTAATTTTGGACTATACTGACGTTCGTAGGCCGGTCTGGCGGATCTGTGACGTCAACATTTCACTTATGCCAAAATCACATAAAATCCATTAAGAAGATGTACGTCCGAAGAATAAAAAAACTCACGTTTCCTGTTATGTTTCGAGTGACACAACAGAAATATCACGATGATAGACAGGGTGAAATTTTACACATTTGTTTAGAGCCAACATAAGAGTTAAAGAATGAGAGACAGAATTTTTTGGCAGCAATTCGTGTGCGATAATAGCGAGCCAACAATCACAGCTGTAAGCGCCACTGTTACTCTACGAAAGTATCCGAAAAAGCCGACGGTAATTTATTACAATCTGTTAGAAGTATCTGTATGAGTATCATGGACGCTTTAATAGACTAATTAATATGTAATAATAACATATACAATAGCTATAGTGATTCACCTCTTCTATTTCGGAGACGGTCGTGCGATCCTCGGAAATCCCCCGGCTGGAACGGCAGACGCTACTCGCTCTACTTCCACTTCGGCTAAACAGCGTGAATCCTTTGATCATTATGTTCGTAGCCGATTTGGACCTACCGACTCTTCTGTTTGTACCACTGCCGTACATATAAGAATCATCTTTGTGTCCCAACCGTCGCCATTCGTCCATAACATGATCAGTTCTCTTCAAAAAGTTGTCAATCTTATTGCTCAAATAGTTGGAAGATGTGCCCTCCTCCATGTGTGCCGCAACTGGTTTAAACTTTTGACGAAGAGGTTGTTTATTGCATCCAAGGACAAAGGTCAAGTTTGCATCAAAAACTACGGGTGCTTGTTCTTTGGATGCTAGTTCTTTTAAATCAACGGCATTAGAAGTGTCACAGGTTTGCGGGTACATTCTTCTTGGTGTAGGAGTCTTGTTATACAAAGTTGAGTGCACACTCGATGACCGTGATAATGGTACGTAAGTGCCGTTGCTGCTACATGTTGAGTATTGACTCGCAGAACTTCTTATGCTGCTGTAAGAACCTGGACTGGGTGATCGTGATGTTAATGTGTTATAAGATCCGTGTCGTTTAGCAAGTTCCGCTATTGAGCCTGTTTCTACCGAAGCGGTAGAGTTGCTTCTTCTATAGGATGGACTAGGAGATCTATTAACTAGATATTTTCCATTCTCGAAATTGTTTTGTTGAAAAGTATGAACTTCTTTCAACGGTTTCGTGACAAAAAGTTTCTTCCCGTTAAGAAGAGTAGTCGAAATTTTGGGTGGCACCTTTTCTTCAAAGTCTATGGGAAGTGTTTTTGATTTCTTGACTGGCAGTATAGGCCTGCTCAGAGGTGGTTTAGGTGGTTTTTTCGGTGTAGTGTCCGATATCGGCGGGGAGAGAGGTCCATTGGTATTACTCGGATATAGTCCATTGAGAGGCGGGGAGACCACACCGTTGGTTACTTGTCTAGTTTGGTTCGGTATTTGTAGCTTTAGTTGGTTGGTATTCTTTCCACTGAGGGCGTCAAAGACGCCATTAGGCGCGTGCGGCATTTTTGTTAGGCTAATATTCGTTTGCGTTTCCTGTAGCGGAACTGTAGGGAGCGATGAAAGTCCACTGCCATTTCACAGTAATCTGTTGCAGTATTATTGTCGCGAGTGTTACGGGATGCGTCCAGACATCGGTTGGAAATAGAACCGGCGCGAGAGGACTCCGCGGACGCACTGCTCCGGCTATGTCGGTCGCCGGGCCGACAACGTAGCCGCTCGACTATTTTCGTTTACTTAGATGTCGAAGTGCACGCGCAAATGACACGTATTGGACCTTCAGATCGCGAGCCATTAGATGTATCAATGACATCAGCGCGGTACTGAAATGTCCTTCGTAATAATTGCACGTAGTTAAGAAGACATAAGCGTCTAATTTATATTTTTTATTTCACGTTCTATAGAACTAAATTAAAAAGTATGTAATTAAATAAACGGGTAATAAGTTCTGAACTATAATAATTAAAATAAAACCAACAAATACAGCACGGCTCTAATGAAGAATTTACAATTAGGATTTTAAAATTAGATATAAAACTGACTCAGCACGGATTGAATCCTTTCAGCTTCATCAGCAGCCCGCGGAAGTCCACTGCTGGACATGGCCCTCCTTCTTAAAAAGGAAAGATTTGCCATAATGTCCACGCTTGGCAGGCGTTTGAGAAGTCACGGTAGATTTTGATTAAATAACAGGATAACGCTGCTGCTCATTATACTGGTACATCCCTTAATTGGTTCTCACAGCATCCAAGGGAAATTATTCGCTTAACTGCATCCAATTAGCTTAAAGGTAGCGCACCGTAGTAAGATTATCCAACACCTTAACTGAAAAAATAATTAGGTCATTCGATAAACATG
Source organism: Thaumetopoea pityocampa (assembly GCA_017165845.1). Classification (NCBI taxonomy): domain Eukaryota; kingdom Metazoa; phylum Arthropoda; class Insecta; order Lepidoptera; family Notodontidae; genus Thaumetopoea; species Thaumetopoea pityocampa. The sequence goes on from WUAW01011055.1 coordinate 11,867, forward strand.
TCAATAGATCAAAGTCACAGGCTGTAAAACGGCGCACGAGCAGCCGACCGGAAACCACGAAGGTCGTGATCGTTATTTGTTAAATATTAAAGCGTGGGTAGTACGAGAGTCATCCAAAAATAGCAGATATGAAAATTATAGTTTAGCGAGTAGGTAAGTATATCTTTGAGCAGTTTTTAATGTAAACAATAACAACAGTACGTAAATCACAAATGATCTTAACAAAATGACGAACAAATTAGACTTCAATGAATGAGATTCAGTAGTTTTCGATATTTGATCGAGCGAATCAAATGATATGAATATATTCTGATTTAGGTGCATACTAATGATCTCTTTCATATATACGAATATTATGAAACGTACGAGTATTTAACAGGCGGAGTAAGAACGCCAAAGGACACATTCCGATCCGAAATAATCTCAAGACAGAACTGACAACTTTTATTTTTCATACAAAACTAACTGCCGCTTTGACTCGTATAAGAGGTGTCAAATGCATTGGCAACTGAAATACTGCTTCTTGGCAAGGAAATTTTACAAATAACGTAAATGTAAATAATATTGGATAGGAACATACAACGTTTGGCATAAACAACGCGCATACTGAGCGTTTGCGAAACGACAGATGTAGGCATAAAAACAGAGATCTGTTATGTAAACATAATAATAAGCTTAATAAGCGAGTATTAACATGATAGTTATCACTGGTAATGAACTCAGGAACAAAATAAAAAAGATCATCAGCCAGTGTCGTTATTGTTAACTAGCTGGAATCCGCAGCTCCAATCATAATAACATTGCGATAATGATCATTGTCAAATAAAAAAAAAATTACTCAGCGCCATCAGGTGCTATCATCCACATCCACACTATTTTGCTGATGCGTGAAGAGGCTTGAAGAGCAAAATAGTAACGACGTATGTGGAGAATTAAAAAAAAAGTTGAAGCTACTCCAAATATGTTTTTTACGAATATTTCTTTGCAGGACAGCTGAGATCGAAACATTGCAGGAGCCATTTTACTTCCAGTTCTAAGAAGTAAATAACAAAAAAAATCAAATCATAAGTGTGCAGCTTAAGATAATCATGAAGAGATATATGATTTATTATCAGTCACAGTCTCATAACGTCCCACAGGATTTTTATTATCATCATCAGCCTTCGAATCCACTGCTGAGCATGGGCCTTCACCTTAAAAAGGTGCAATTTGCCATAACCTCCAAGCTTGTTGCCAAACTTGGAGACTGCAGTAGATTTTGGTTCAATAACAAGATAACGCTGCTGTCCGTTATCTCCGTACAGTCCTCAGATGATGCTCACAGCATCCACGAGAAGAAATGGAGAGGCACCAATGAAATAAAACGCCGGCGCCACACAGCGATAAGGGAACACAAGGTCCAAATTTAAAGTTCTTATTTGTAATTAAATCTTAGAACCATGCAATTTTGTATACTAAACAGTCTGTTATTTCAATCTAAATTTAGAATTTTAGGAATTAAAAAACGTTTCCAGATGACCTAAAATCTTCTTCGATCGTGCTATACTTTATGATGCAAAATTTAAAAAGAAACGACCCAATTACGTCAGTACTGAAGCAAATTGACAAGGATGAGCGGTTAATAAAATTGTAGCACCGCACCGTTCGCATCCCACGCCGGACCTACATTATTTGCTTCCAGTTTAATTATTTATTTAAAAGCAATTTTCCAGTTTGATTTGAAGCAGCTATTTTTTTAGTTCAGTAATCAAACTGGGGACCGTTGTAGTATTGCCATGTCCGTTTGTCTGTCTATTTGTTCTGCATATTTTTAAACTGAGACTATTAGGTCTATAGTGTCGAAATTTGGTACAAATATAGATACATATTTTTAAAAAAGCTATGTTCAATACAATATAATTAAGAAATATATATATACTTATACCATTGAGTCAGGGCATCTTTGAACAGGGAACTCAAAATTATTGTGAGTTCTTTAGCTGTTTCTCTTACTGATTATCTTCTCGGTTACGGGATTTGGTTAGAACGAAAGTTTGAATTAATGTGATAGACTTTTACTGTAATATTTCATTAGAGTTAGTTGTTTTAGTAGTTCGTTTATTCGACAAACTAAAGCCCCTGAATTAAAAATTTCGAACAAAACCCAAATTTTTAAATGACTAAGATACAGGCACACGACGAGTTGAGTTTGGTGCTTACGTCTAAAGGTAGAGGTAGAGTATCAAATTTCGTGCATGAAGTATAAATAAATAAATGAGAGTGGTTGACTTTCGATAAAAAAATTTATTTTCGACGGTGTGAATTGATGTTGAAAATAAAGGATGCGGGTGACAGCTGGCAAGAACATCAAAGGAGGCTTACCAGTATTAACAGACAGCAGATCATCTAAATCTCTTCCATACTAACAGTTATGTTATGTGTGGTAGAGTATATAATGTAATTCCTAAGGAAATCAAAATGTTACCTGCTAACAGGTTCAGCAAAACATTAAAAGATTGGCTTATTGTAAATTGTTTTTACAGCGTATCAGACTTTTCGTTTAGGACGTTGTGACTGTTGACTGTTTGCATGCCTTGTATGGGCGGAACGTGCTGCTTCTCGTTATTTTTTTTTGAAACAACTTCTGTATACCATGTTTCATGCAAATAAATATATTTCATTTCATTTCATTACTAATATCTTCTATCTCGTAACTAACTCCTAGCTCTAATTCGTAACTGACTTAAGTTGGGATAAAGATATTTTGAAGAAGAAAAAAGTAAAAGTAGTTCGAGGTAAGACCTAAAAATATCATGTTGATGTTAGACTTCAAATACATTGCAAAAGGCTCGAAGCTCACACATCCGGTACAATTGTGATACGATCCAGTCCGATACGAAATAAATAACCCATTCCGTCTGCCAATGCGTTCGTTTGATGCAATCCATTTAGTACGAGACGGAACAGGTTACGCAACTCGGCGAGATGAACAGACAAGTTATGGGGACAAAATGGCCGAAAATTTAGGATAGTACGATAATAAACGTTTTATATAAGTGTGGGCTTAAGCATGAATATGGGTAGGACGACAGTTATGGTCAAAGCCCTTGTTTCGCTCCACCCAATAGTCCTAGAGGGCTCTATTCTCGAAGTTGTGTCGGAATATATATACCTGGGACATGTTGTTTTGCTAGGTAAATCCAACTTCGAGACAGAGATCAGTCGCCGAATCTAACTCGGCTGGGCAGCATTCGGGAAACTACGTAACATCTCGTCATAAATACCGCAATGCCTTAATATTAAGGTACTAATATTAATCAGTGCGTATTGCCAGTGATGACCTATGTATCTGAAACATGACCACTGACTATGGGCCTTATAAGAAAGCTCAAGGTCACGCAGCGGACAATGGAAAGTGCTACGCTCGGAATTTCCCTGCGAAACAGTATCTGTAACGAGAACTAGGAAACTATAGCCACCGATGTAGCTCAAAGAACTGCAAAACTGAAGTGGCAGTGGGTTGTTGAAGTTACTAAAAAACATCACGTGATTAATGGACGTCCCCTTACAGCAAATCCCTTCTTTTTAAGGAGGATACCCACGCCCAACTGTGGACTTAGACGGACTGGTGATAATGATGATGATGATGTAATAAATTACAACGTTAAAAAGTGTCAAACCACAAGTTAACAGTGTCGATTCTGATATAACACAATTTAAATTAAATTCAGACTCCTTATCTTTTTCAAATGGCAAACATCAAAATGAATTAGTAAACATTTTTAGCGAGTACCAACCTACATTTCTGTCAAACGGGGTACAAAAAATGTTCCGTTTTTGCGTATATTTAGTCGGTATGTTCCAAGGTTACGTTTACATTTCTTACTTTTGACGTATCTAAACAAAACTGACAGCACCAAAATTGTAGCTATCTCGTTTGGCATTAGACAAAGAGAGTCTAAATTTAGTTAAGCTCTATTACAGCAGAATTACCACCAATATTTATGGCTATACCGTTTTAAACTACAAAGGTTAAAGTTATTATGAAACATGGGAAAATATCGATAGTAACATCAGTAGATTTAAAAAAAATAAGGAGAATAAATAACCAATGCATGTCACACTGAAACATGGGAAAATATCGATAGTAACTTCATTAGATTATAAAATAAATCATAAAAGATTGAAAACACAATAACATGTCGCACGCTCTCACATTTGCCGTAAAAACTGTATCAGCTGGAATTACTATTAATTATCTACCGCTTTGCATTATTCAGCATCATTGTGTTTCATTTGTTCATTTTTTCATTTTGGATGCGGTAATCATGTACATTAATTAATCGGTTACTACATATAACAACTACTTCATTGACATCAGCCCGCAGAGCTTCACTGCTAGACGTAGGTGTCCTTAAAAGGAGGGATTTGGCAGGCGTCTTAGAGATCGCAGTGCTGCTGCCCATTATCCTGGTATATCCCTTAGGTGGTTCTAAGAGATGCAGTAACACTATTATTATGTCGGCGCTACATAGCAACATTCGTTATTAAGTCTTCTTCTTCTTCTTTTGTCATAGTGGCAATCGGCTGCAAATTCGCGCCATTTCTGCCAGTGTCGAGTGTATATATTTTTAAGTTATATAATATTTTCAAGTAAACAGTAAAATATCGGTGTATCACATTTTATTGCTTCTTGGGAGTTTTGAAGTCAAACCGAAGAATACTACTTTGATCACGCAAAATGGCTTGAAAAAATACAGTCACTTTGCTATGTTAATCACAATTTATTCCAATGTTTCAATATTGTTCATGATTATTGACGATTAATATACAAAACAACACAAAATTTATATATTAAACATCACAATAAACTAATATAAAACATTAAAATAAAACTTCAAGTGACGCTTCACTCGGGTTGGCGCCAAAACTCCTCGCTATTAAGTCTTTCGAGACTAATTTTCTAAAAAAACAGATAAAAGAGGCAGGTTACATTTCAAATTCCTCCGGGAGTGGTTGGAGCGCCCCCACGGCGCTCTGACCTTCCGTCTTACGCAGGTGCTGTCCGGGCAC
>WUAW01011055.1:44161-66058 GCA_017165845.1 Thaumetopoea pityocampa
TGAGGAGGTTCCTCACTCTGGAGCCCTAACCACCGGTAGCATGGATCCTAGACCTTGTTATCGGTGGAGCAGCATTTTTTGTATAATATATATAAAAATTGTAGTTTTTATGTATATTTTATAAAAAATTGTTTAAATAAAGATATATGGAATGATAATAATATTCAGTTTTTATTCAGGGTCTGTTAGTTTGCCTTACAGTTACATTCCCTGCAATAGCAGCATTGAGAGGACCAAGTGCCGTCAAAAGTTATCGCCGAATACCCCACAATCTCTACGAAGATTGGTTTAAACGGGACCCAGTGGTTTATGAGATGAGAAAAAAAAACCATTACTTTAACCAAGAAAACAAGTTTTTTTTGAAATATTTAGTAAGTTAAGAGTAAATCTTCTTAGTAGAAGATAAATTTTCTACGACTAAGCTCACTTCCCACAAAACAATGAACATCTTAACTCCAAGAATATTTTGTACTTGTATCTAAAAAATATTTGTTTTATTATATTTTAGAGCGCATATTCTTGAATAAATGTAATATAAATACTATTGCATTGGTGGTGTAGTGGTGCTAGACACGGCTTACGATCGAAGGGTCGTGGGTTCGATAACGGTCCCATACCACTGAGTGATTATTTGTAACTCATGTACCGAATCGAATTACGAGCAATGCATTTGCATTTCTTGGACAGTTCCCGAAATATCCACGGGGAGAGATGGAGCAACGCTTTCATAATATTACATCATCAGCACGCAGCGATCACCTTTAACCCGAGACTATATCTCTAAATCAGAGGATCCCAGACCTTTTTTATCATAGACCACTTTCAAAATTTAGCTGGTTCCGGTGGACCCCCTGCAGCTACATTTCTACCATATTCCCAAAACTCGACAAAAAATGTGATGATTAGATCTAACTATGGAAATTTGCGTACGCCAACGTAGACCCCCATCGAGTCCCCTTGGAGGTCCACCTGGACTACTTTGGGAACTAAAGCTCTAAAGGTAAGTAGCTTAGTATCACTTGGCCAGCACTGTTCTTGATGAAATGAAATAAATTTTATTTTCCACCAAAATTTTTTTAAATTACAAGCTTATACCCGCGTCTCTGCCCGCGTAAATGTGGGTTTTTCCGTTACATGGGAAATCTCAAAACAATTATAGATTTAAAACCACTTTTACTTGAACTCTCATACCTTAACGGCGGTTACTAAAACAAGCATCAAACTATATCTTCAATTCTGTTAGACAGATCTTGATGAAACATGTCGCAGTATTTAAGCAGGAGTAGTACCTTTAAAAATGTAACAGTTTCACTACAATCTACCCACAGGTTTTTGCGCAAAGCTCGAACAAACAAATAAATATACACGGATTTGGTTTCAGAAGCCGTTAATTAATCGATCTGAATATATATTTTAAATATTTTCTATTTACTAAATTTAACAATTAACAATTTTATAATAGTATAAATAGATAAAAAACAACAGCAGTACAATAGAACTATTAATAAATATTTACTCAGTAATTAAACTACACATTTTAAAACATATTTCCACTAAGTGAACTTGGTTCTATTTAGTTATGTTCAAGTTAACTGTGCTTGTATAAACAACAAACGCATTTTGTACTGTAATAGAATGTAACCCAATTTCATGTCACTACCTAAAATTCCTTGAACACAGACATTAGCCGCAATAAAACAGTATTTAAAACATCCATTTGAGCAAACCATTGTTACACGTTGCTCTATATTCAGCTAGGGTTGCTAATATTATTTAAATTCATTGTCAGTTAAATTTATTTTATATTGGGCGTTTTTTTGATCCTATTTTTTCATTATTTCATAAATTTACTTAATTTGTATCTTGCCATACAATCGACATAAAAATCTTGTAGGAAACACAGATGGTATTTTTATTGAAGTTTTTTAATATGAACGTGATAAATTACTGTCGGGATAATACAATAAATGTTACTTGTTTGTTGTACATTTTATTTAATTATTTCACAAATTGTAGAGTAAATCCTGCCATACAATCGACATCAAAATCTTGTGGGAAATACACGGGATATTTTTACTGAAGAAGATTTTTAATATGAGCAAGATTATCTCCTATGGGGGTAATATGAAAAAACGGGACTTGGAGCATTAGAGCAATCGCGTTCGTGGAGTTCCATCTCAAGCATTAGCTGAACTGTCCTTTGTGTCTCAACAACTACATAAAGAGGGACCTGCAAAGCTATTCGTAAATATCGCAAGGCTGAATCTAAAGTGAAATCAACAAATGATTTCGACGAATTGAGATGAGATAAGAGCAATGCTAAGTATTGGCATAAAGGTTTTTAAAACTTTAATATTTGATTCATATACAAGAAAGAAGTAGAAGAAAATGAATAAATATGGGCAGTAAATGTACCTGGCTATACGATGTCAAGCAAAACAGCGCTTCGTAGTATAAATGTCATTTAACGGCTGGTGACGTATGTATATATGTCGAACGAGTATTTAAGGCAACTGATAAAAGATCAAAATTCCACTCGTCGTCTCTTTACATATTCACATACCGGAGTTCATCTACTCGTAGAAAGTAATCCTAAACGAAAGTGACAACCCTATGCGCTATCATACACAGCCAACATTAAAACGTGCTACGTAAACATTGTAAGTCTCAATATCAATAGTAACATTTTACACGGCAACATTGTGATAGATAGGTCAGTAGGTCTTTTAAACATCTTTTTTAAAAGAAACTTATTTATTGCCGTTATGGAGGTTAAAAGGAAAACCTTTATGAAATAGCGTTAAGTTTATAAGACAAAATAATAAAATTATCATCACTGGCCCGTGGACGCCCACTGCTGGACGTGAGGCTCCTCCTTAAAAAGGAGGGATATGCCATTAGTCGGGAGTGAAGACTCTCGGTAGGCAGTCACCTCATATTGTGAGGTCTGCGAAAGAGGAAGCAGTGACAGCTCGGGAGGAAGCGAGCCTTCTGCCGGCCCGCCAGAGACAACGAGGGCGCCAAAGGGCGCACCAAAATACGGACCTGAGACCACCGTGAGGTGGGGTCTGAGGGCGTTGAGAGGGGCGTCTCACCGCCCGACCAGCCACGGGCCCAAGGAGACATCAGACGCATCGTCTGACTATAAGAAGAAAGAGGAGAGGCTCAGTATTTCTCCCAGAAGAAGAGGACAGGTCCAAAGCCCGCCGAAGCTGTGGCAGAATGCTCACGTGATCACACGGTTTCGGCAATATGGGCTAGAGAAGATCACTCGGGAGGTTTTAGTAGGTGCGAGCCCCACATAATCTTTCTGAGGTATGCGGCAGGCATTTCCCCCCGGTTAAAAAAGGGATATGCCATAATCTCCACGCTTGGCAGGTGTGTTGGAGGTAGCAGTAGGTTTTGATTATATAACAGAATAACGCTGCAGCCCATTGTCCTGGTACGCCCCTTAGCCGGTTCATATAGCATTCACGGGAACAAATGCAGTGACGCTATTATATGCCGGCGCCACACACACACGCCATTCTTTACATATTGGGTTAAAAACATCTTAAAACTCACCCTGTTCTATTTGCAATTTGTATTTAATTTTAATCCGTTATTTTTTATTTCAAAATATTAACAATGACAAGAAATGTTCTAATCAAGAAATAAGTATTCTTCTTTTAAATATTAACAGCGACAAACAAATTTTGTTAAATAAAAATGTCACCGTAAAAAGCAATTATTAAAACAGTCCAGTAAGAGGCGACGAACGCGGCGACTCTTGCAATAAACATTTACCGCTTTCTCAAATAATTACTGTCAACAGTGTGATACGGCATCTTGTTTATGTTTAGTTTCATGTGGATTTATACTTCTGCTTATGTACTTTATGGTGACATTGGAACGGGTCAATGGACCCGTAACCGTTCCAAAGATTAGGGCGAAGTGTTCTATTTTTTAAACTGAACATTTTAGATAACCCTTGACCATCCAAGGGGCGATACTGTGTAATGTGTTTTATCAAGAGAACCATGGTGGCCCAAAAGATAGTGCCTCGATTTTCGAACTGGAGGTCATGAGTTCAAGCCTGATTGAGCAGTGCACGAATTGAGTGCAAACAACTGATTGGCTCAATGGTCTCTGGGCCAATAGGTCCCGGATTTGAATCCCGGTAGGGGCAAATTCGGTGAAATGAACATGAATATTTGTTGAAATTCATTGATTTTAAACTATATAATGTATGTATTGGCATTTACCAATACAATAATACTAGCTTTTGTCCGCGAATCCTCCCGAGTGAATGTCGGTTGTTCGCTACATGGGAAATCCCGACACAATCATAGACTTATATAGAAAGCCTTAGAACCACTTTTACTTGAGCTCTCGTACCTTAACGACGGTCACTAAAACAGGTATTAAGCTGTATCTTCAATTCTACTGGACCGATTTCGACGGAACTTGCCGCAGTATTTAAGTAGGAATAGTACCTTTAAGACTGTAATAACTTGACCAAAATGTACTCGCTAGTTTTTGCGTGAAGCTCAAACAAACATCGACGAATTTGGTTTCAGAAGCCCTTAATTAGTCGATCTGAGTAGGTTTTATTTAAATATCTTTAATTTACAAAATTTGACATTTAACAATTTTATATTAGCATAAATTAGCATACAGATAATATGTTTTGCGACCTCCAAGTTTTCTGCCAGGTGTGGATTTTTGGAAAAGACAAGTCGCAAGCATCGCGGGGACTTGACTTAAATTTCTATGAATTACACATATATTAGCATTAGCGTAACTTTTCTTATTATAAGAGGAGATTCGTGCCTATAATGGGAAAGTAAATGCCATAGTAAATGGTAAAGATGATGACACAAATCTAATTAACGGTATTTAAAATAACGGTAACGTGGGCAGGAAACGATTATGGTAAATCTTTTTTTATGGAAGTCGCTTGATAGTGGACAGGCTGGGAATAAGAGTAGAACAAGGAACTGACACTATTTAAAAAAATATTGTAATGTGTGAGTGAATTGCTGGTTTAAAACAAACTCAATATAATTTTACCCGTCAATTATTTTCTTTTTCATTATTCGATATCTATATTAGTGAAAATTTTTACAGTTCAATTGCTAGGCTAGTTATTTTTGAAATCTAACAGGCAGGTGGCGATATTAGTATAACAACAAGGATGGATTTGCATTATCATTACCACATGACTTACGCCACTGTAGCTGCGTCTTTTTGGGCCACCAGGTCCCGGGTTTGAATCCTGGTAGTGAGAACCGTATGACGAACGCGAATATTTGTACTGAAGTCATATAATTTGAATCTATATTGGCATCTATTTTCATGTATTTATACAGTCTTCATTTAGCCCGACCCCTCTCATTCTGACAAGAGAGCCGTGCCCTGCAGGTGGACAGTACATGATGATGTACATGACTGATTTTAATAAAATCGTCGTTCACTGCCTAAGATACAAGGATTCTTAGTTTTGAGCTAGAATAAATGTATGCAAAAATGTCCAGAATATTTAACTGACCTGCGCCTGCTTCAGCCGATGCTCGGTCCTGTGCACCGCCAGGAGCGGCGTCACCCTCACGAGTAGCCGCCACCAGGGCCAGTCGCGCACGGCGAGGAACGCGCGCACGTTCCGCTGGACGCAGCGCGCGGCCGTGTGCTGCGTGCGCAGGCGCAGCGCGTGCCGGCGCGCGAGCAGGCCACGCGCGCGAGCCTGCAGTCGGACGAGCACGCGCGCGAGCGCGGCGTCGCGGCGCGCGTCCAGCTCGCCGACGGCGCCGCCTCGGAACATAATCTGGAACAATTAGGACATTATTTTTTAGTATTATAGGTATTTTTTTTATATAAAAAGGGATAAACGGGCAAGCGGGTCACCTGATGGTAAGTGATCACCGCTGCCCACAGACACCCGCCATTTGTAGGGAGTGAAGAAGTGCCGCGGGCTGACACCCAGAATAGTTGCCTGCGGTATCTCCCGCGGTTCGGCCCGTATGACCACGACTGGTCGGTAGGGCCGTGGGAAGGTTGGAGGGTGCCCATAGACACCCGCCGTACCGGAGGGATCGCACATCAACAGCATAACGCTGCTGCCCACTATCCTGGTACATCCCTCAGCTGGTTCTCACAGCACCCACGGGAAGATATGGAGTGACGCTACTTTTGCCGGCGTCACACAGCATAATACGAGCAGTTCCTACACCATAGCTATATGATTACTAAATTATTATAATATTTATGTTACATGCACGTGAAGTCATCTCCAGTCCATATTTGTCCTCACTACGGGGGTACTTGATGATCTAGGGGTGAGAACACTCGACGTACGATCAAGAGGTCGCGGGTACAAACCCCGGTACCGTACCACTGGGTTTTTCAAATTCACCTACGGTCTACGATGTATACTCTATGTATTAGATAGAGAAGGAAAATTTCGTAAAGACACCTACATACTCGCATGGGTGTGTGAAGTCAACAGGCCAGCGTACCAGACTACGGTCTAATCCCCCTCCTGATCAGAAGTGGTCTGCTCCCCTGTAGTGGAGACGAATATAGACTGAAAATGAGGACAGGGATAAGAATGTTCGTTAACTAGGACGGGGATTAGGCCACTACGACGGTTTGGTAGATTTCACACACCGTGCAAGTTTCCTCACAAAATTTTCCTTCTTCGCTGACTACATTGGTGTTAACAATGTAGACCGTAGATGAGTTTGTAATAACCCAGTGATGCGAGACCGGGATCGAACGCAGGATCTTAGGAAGGTGCGTCGTGTCTCGCACCACCGTACCTCCAATGTTCTGTGCCGATGGTTATCACACGTTAATTACAGTTGGCCGCGGTCGCGATACCGTCCCGCACTCCATGGTAATTGTGGCGCGCCGCCGAACGAAAGTCGATTCATTTTACGTAACGAGCGGTGCGATCACTTTCGGTTTTTTTGGACCAACAATGTGAACGATATTCGATATCACATAAACATAAATTATTTAGCTATTTCTCGCGACTTCGCTCGCAGTATTTTTCATAGTATTATGTAGTTATTAGTTAGAACTAGGAGGGTGAGACCTGTGCCCAGCAGTGGCATATTAGAAGGGTTGACGGGGATGACCCTAGTTTACAGTGCGTGTCTGTTTTTGGTATAAATATAATTTATAATTTCAAAACAATCGGCTTTACGGCTGAAGCATGAAAAAATAATAAGCAGTTAGATAATTTCCCTGAAAGATAAAATCCGTAACGAAGAAATCCACAGGAGAACGAGTCGTGGATATAGCTCAAAGGACTGTAAGGTCGAAGTGGCAGTGAGCGGGCACACAGCTCGCAGAACCGATAGACGTTGGGATCCTAAAATGTTGAAGTGGCGACCCCGAAGCTAAAAGTAGGATGTGGGTCCGTGGGTCTAGGGGGACCGTTGAAACATCAAGCATTATATAATTTTTTAAACAATCGTCGCGTTAACTCTTTGCAGTCGACGACGTTGTCGGCCGGCCGAGGTGGCAGGTCGACGCGGTAATTAATATCGGGCTTTCTAACAGCTGTTTGAACACCATGCCGGAGTGTTCCTTTTACGTTCTATTGTATATATTGACGCCGGTCAAGGGCCGTCCGACTTGCGGGCAATATCGTTGTGGCGCCCGAGCGGCGCCTTCCGACCGCAAAACGTAATAGTTTAGCCTGAACGATCTGCGTGCGAATTAAAACTATGCAGATAATTCCACTCAGTATATAGGCACATAATAGAGATAAAGCACGTACGATACTTATATACTCGTATTATTGTTATAATACGTACACAACATACTCTTTCGTTTATATTTTTTTATTTATTATCATCATCATTCTCAGTCCATGTCAGTCTCCACTACAGGGGCACGGACCTCTCCTCACCAGGAAGGAGTTAAGGCCGTAGTCTATCACGCCCATGCAGACATACATGTTTCTTCAAGAAGTTTTCCTTCTCTGTTGAGTACATTGGTGTCTATAATGTTGATCGTAGATGAATTAATGTCTCAATGGTACGGGAGCGGGACGAACCCATAACCTTTTGATAACAAGTCGTGTCAAACACCACTAGAACACCAATATGATATTTTATTAATAATTAGCTTTTGCACGCGGCTCCCCCCGCGTGAAAGTCAGTTTTTCGCTACATGGAAAATCCTGACACAATATATAAAAAGCTTCAGAACCATTTTTAATTGACCTTTCGTACCTTAACGGCGGCTATTAAAACAGGGATCAAGCTGTATCTTCAATTCTACTGAACCGATTTAAATGAAACATGCCGCATATTTAAGTCGGAATAGCATCTTTACGACTGTAACCAATTGACCAAAATCTACCAGCTGGTTTTTGCGTGAAGTCCGAACAAAGGAGCAAACAAACATCGACGGATTTGATTTTGTTTTTAAATATCTTTGATTTTTGAAAATTTGACATTAACAATTTTATAATAGTATACAATTATTGTTTATTTAATTTATCAATGCAGTGAAAACGGCTCTGTTCCCATTCACAGACAAGGCGGTAAACAGCGCCATCAAGTGGCCATGTATCTAATGATCATAATTCAGCAGTGTACTGTGATGCCGGGCCAGCTGCGGACGGCCCACTTACGAACGAGCCACCTGACGCGTACACACCGCACCAACGAACTCTAAGTTGCGTTCACTGTACAGCCCTCCTAGCCAAGTTGACTGACTTTCTACAATCGTTAACGCTAATAGAAACGAAAAAAAAATATTGCAATGACATTTCTAATCGATAAGTTACGGGTGACTTGGCGATTAGAAATGTCAGTCCAATATACTTTTTTCGTTTCTATTAGCGTTAACGATTGTAGATTGTAAACTTGGTTTGAGGGGCAGCACTGATGAGACCGTCAAATACGATGTACCGCGACGACTTATGGGAACACCCATTTCTTATAGTCAACGATTATATTTTTGAAATATATCTTTTGTAGGTATGGTGTGCAGAAGAAAGAAGAAGAAATTCAGCACGGTAGTAAAATTTAACAGTTTAATCACGGTTAGACGTTACGCCAACGAGTAATCAATTTTTAACCATTACTAGTTGTTGACCGTACTTCTCCCGTTGTCTAAATATTTAACGATTATTAATTTTTTTAAATGAAACTTTGCTTCTAATTTATAGTATTTCAATATTTTCTCAGGAATCCTAAACAATATCGGCATAAAAAGTAGCCTATAATATTCCCTGAGAAGTGTTCGATATGCCAATGAAAGTTATGTCGAAATGGTTCTGTCGTTTCGGAAAGTAGTCCGATCATATAAACAGACACATGGACAAAAAAAAATTAAAAACGGGTGTTTGAGTTTTGGGTACGTGCAAATAGAATTATAAACTCAGGAAAAAAGCTTTTATTTCAAAATCACAGACAGACCACTTCAATTGCGTTTATTTGTATAGATGTAATCGGACTTGAAGGCGTTATACGTTAGGCTTGCTAGTACGCGATCTCCACTTATGAATTCGTCTCCTCCATTGGCCGATGGTCACTCGTCAGATGTGACCGATCCATTGCCATTAAGAGTATTTAAAAAGTACGTGGTAATCCAAGGGGTCAGAAGTTTGATTCGTGATCAAGTGGTCGCGGGTTGAAAGTCCAGCCCCGTACCACTGGATTTTTCAAACTCTCGTGTACAGTCAATATTGTAGACACCATGTACTAGAAGGAAAACTTCTTAAGGAAACCTGCATGCCCGGATGGGTGTGTGAGACTATCAACCCGCATTAGGCCTAGACTACAGTCCCATTCTCCTCTTGATTAGGGGAGGTCTATGCCTGTAGTGAGGACGAATACGGACTGATAATAACGATGTGTTTCATACGGATCTACTTATTCCGTAGTATAGTTAAGGCACAGTTCGCACGTAAATAGCTGGCAACCCTGACCGTCGCAGACCATCAATCGGCCCGCGCGCCTTATTATACGGGCGGCAGCTTTCTAACGCGGGAAATAAGCGACAGGAAATAACACCACTATTTATTGTAGAAAGCCATCATTTCTAGATAAGCATTACAAACACCTGCGCGATTATATCTTATGACTCCTGTATGTAGATATTAATGTCTGTAAATATCTATATAAGGACCGATTTCACGCTCCCTATATGTTTTTGTTTCGATCGAAATGTGGGCCGTGCTTCGATCTATCCATTTGTATCGTAGTGGTTATCAGTACATCGGAATACTAAGGCCGAGGGCGCAACGGCAAGGATACGTCACCGCGTGATTACGTATCAAATATTGTTGGAGAACATACAAGTCATGATATGAACACAAATCATGTCGTAAACGGTTATAAAAGCGATGCAACTTTAGAAACTTGTGCCTTATGTCGTAAGTGATAAGTGTGACGCAAACAAAGAACCGTATTATTCATAGACGACACACAATATAGTTTATGATGCGTAAATGGTTATTTTGATATGCTGTTCACAGCTTATTGTAGAGCTGTGAAACTAGTGTATGAGTATCGAAATTTGAAATTGTGTTCTAGTCGATCGACCGACGAGTCGCCCGCTGGCTAGATGGACCGATGATCTAGTGAAGGTTGCGCGCAATCGGTGGATGTAGGTGGCTTATAACCGCTCGGTATCGCGATCATGAGAGGAGGCTATGCCCAGCAGTGGACGTCTGTGGGCTGATATAATGATGACAGTTAAGATTTAGGAGTGCAAAATGTGCTCAAACATGACGGAACTGCTTATCGTTTAAAATAAAATTTATCCGCACTGATTCGTTGTATCTGAACAAGAAATCTGCTTCATTATACAAACCACCTTCGGATGAACTCTCCAGCACGATATGTAACAATGATTCGTAGTCGTCGAAAATCAACCGAAGGAATACAATTCACATTGATGTAACATGTAATGACTTCATTGGAAGCATTATCTCATTACGGCAATGGGGTCACCGGTTATTGTGTAGGTGGGAGGCAATGTTCAGGGCATTAGAATAAGTGGCTTTAAGATTTATTATTTACATCAGTCAGGATTTTGGTCATTTGGTTATTTATTCATCCTTTTTAAATCCGTTTCAATGTTTCTAAGTCTACTTCTGGAACAAGCTCTTCCTAAGTTTGTACCTCAGTTATTACAGTCAGTTTATGACACTGAAGGTCATTCTACACTTCGTCTCATTTGTTGATCCGCGGTCTCTGTTGGTTAATGTTACTTCAGTTTACTGATTCTATGAGAGCTGTCAACCCTAATTCTTCTCTTAAATTATTTTCATCATGTTTTATATTAATTAGAGAAATTCCACGCATGGTTCGCTCCGTTGCCAGTTGTGTGACCTCACGGGATCGGGCTAACCGTTAGTGTCTAAACTGGATAGCAGTAATTCATAGCGCGTTATTACTTGTAAGTGCTTGTCAAGTGCGAAATATTATGTGGTAACATTGAAGAATTTTTTACTGGTAGTAGAAGTTGAATTGAACAAGCTTAGTGTATACACCATAGAATATACACAAACTTTTTGAGTAACTGTTTACAGGAGGTCTGATAAATAAGGCATCCGGAGCAGCAACGGATCTTGAATCAGAACCATATAAATCTGTTTCCAAAATTTGTAAATATTTATTGAAGCTGGGTTGCATGTTAGATTAAAGAAAAAATGAAATACTTTTCCATAAGACTACGCAGAAAAGTAAAATAAAGTCAAACAAGAAATATTCTTTATCGTGATCCAGCTTCCTTTGACAATATCGACATCTATAGAGGATACATGACACAATGATATCGACATATTCTCCAATTCTTAAGAACAATTGCTGGCGTCTTGTGTTTACAATACCCAACACGAATCTGATAACATACGGTTCTCATACCGCCGGTAGTGCTCGGTTATGAAAATAATGGAAATCAGAGAATATTGAATGTTTTCAAAATTCTCTATTTTCCATTATTTTCATAACGATAATGAATGAAATTTGTTATCATTTGAATGTATTGTATTTCCAAATATAAGGTATGTTATTCGTTCACATCTTTATTATCGAACTCTTTGTAATAATGAACACTTAGTACTTTATCTATAATATTATAAAACTGTTAAATGTCAAATTATCAACAATCATAGATATTTCAAAACAAACGATGTTTCGATGTGTTGTCGATGTTTGTTTGTTTGTTTGTTCGAACTTCACGCAAAAACCAGCAGGTTGCGACTTAAATACTGCCACATGTTTCATCAAAATCGGTCCAATACAATTGAAGATACAGCTTGATCCCTGTTTTAGTAGCCACCGTTAAGGAACGAGAGGTCAAGTAAAGTGGTTCTTGACTTTTTATATAAATCTATGATTATGTCGGGATTTCTCATGTAGCAGAAAACCGACATTTACGCGAGCGGAGCCGCGGTCAATAGCTAGTTACCGTATATATACGTATTTGATATTCTGTATAACACGAATATTTATTTATGAAATATGATATTAGTTACATAACTTTTATATATTATTATTTTGTATTGTGAACTTTAAGCAATTTATGTAATTGTTTGTATTTCCGAAGAAATAAAAGTAAAATAAATTATCAAGTGCCAATGAGTAGATTTGTGAAGAACCCAATTGTTCGACTGCCGACTATATGAGTTTCCATTTGACCTCTTTCCTTCTACCCTCCAATAACAACTAGTTTCTCCAAGTTAAAAATAACTTATATGCATTTTATTATTTTAAGCTAATAGCCTCACTCACTGTCAACTTCAACTTCTTAAATAAAGAACTTTCATTTAACATTCTAAGCTCCCCACAGCTTGATTATCATAATTTCCTTTCTTAGCTGTTGTGTAAATCTAATAAGAAACCTACCGACCAAATTTATAATATACAAATTGTTTGCTTGCATATTCTCTGAGTCACACCGCTCAATATCTCCTTAGGCGTTGTTTAAAATATAAAAATACTTGATTATCACGCCCACAGCACTAGGAACTCGTTTGAGGACATGCAAGGATTCGTACAACAATACAAAATCCTTAGACGTAGGTATATTATTATTTATGCCAGTTTATAAACAACTTTATTCTTAACGATGTCTTGTGTATTAAACGGATGTAGCTGAGTATTGTGACAATTATAATAATAATCTTTATTTCACCAGAAAGTGTTCATTTTTATAGTGTCATACGTTATCTACGTATGATTTATATATATTCTATATTATCATGACTATTCTGTGTCTGAAGTATGAATAGGTTTGAGTTAGATAATTCAGATCTACTTGTATTTCAGTCAAAAGTGCTCTTTTACACACACATAACGTTTTGTCTCTGACTATGAAACGAGGCTGAGCCTGTATCTTAAAATCAGGGATCTCTCATGAAAAATTATAAACAACTAGAAAGAGTAGTCGTGTTTTGGACTAGATGTTAATTTAAAAAGTCTCCATGAAAATAAAATTGAATGATGATCCACAAATGAAGCGAATAGAAATGAGTTCGGTTTTTGAATTTAGGATGTCGTGGTTTAGCAAACATTTCAGCATAGATAACTAACTATCCATGCTCAAACTGTTTATGATAATGACTTTTTTATGAGATAAACTTAAATAGGATTATTATTCCAGCCGAATGTCACTTTACTAAATTACAATTATTAAAATTTCGTATATTGCTAATCTATTGAAACAATCTTTGAATTCCCATAAAATTCCAAATTTTATGGGAATTCAAATAAAAAAAAATATTTGAAAAATAAAAACTATTCAGATCGACTAATTAAGGGCTTCTAAAACCAAATCCGTCAATGTTTTTTTTTGTTTGTTTGTTCGAGTTTCACTCTCCGACTTGAATAGTGCGGCACGTTTCATTAAAATCCGTCCAGTAGAAATGAAGATACAGCTTGATCCGTGTTTTAGTAGCCGCTGTTAACGTTAAAGTACGAGAGCTCAAGTAAAAGAGGATCTAAGCCCTTTTATATGAATCTATGATTGTTTCGGGATTTCCCATGTAGCGGAAAACCTTTTTCCCTAGCGCTCTGACGGGGAATCGAACTTCGGTCTCCCGCCTGACAGGTAGGGAATAATGACCACTACCGAAGAATTAGGGTAGGCAGAGACCACTTCTTTCAACTTGCTACAAGCAAAATGACTATCCGTACACTTTTCACCTCCGCAGGAAATCCGACCTGTCGAGTGGCGAACGACGACGCCGCCATTTTGTAAGGTTCAAAAGTAGAAAAATGTATTCGTTTTAGGTTTTAAATATAATAAGGTAAATAGGACACATAGCTGACACAACTGATAGACGTTGGGTTCCTATAATGTTGGACTGGTCAGGCCGTACTGGAAAGCGTGGTGTGCGTTAATCCGACTAGATGGAGGATGATTTGATTAAGGTAAAGCGGGAAATTAGTGGTGGCAATGGCTCGGTGTGGCGACCATTAGAGGACGCCACTGTCCAGTGGACGTCGGTGGGTGGTTATTAATGAGAGTGAAGGAGCTGGCCGACTATTAGCACTGTACAGGTTTGAGCCTCCCTCCTATTGTTCAGATTTGTGATACAGTACACGGTGAGCCTCCCCTCCTATTGTTGTATGATATTGTTATTATTTTAGCCACTGATGTGATTTATAATGGAGACAATAATTTTTTATTTGACGGTTGATTGACATTTTGGAATTGGCCCGAACGCCGACTCCTGACTACGACCTCATTATCTACATTGTAACATTCTAAGTAGGTCTTTATCCGACAAAATATGTATGAACGTCAATATCAGCGCAAATACTGGGTTTAAAAGTTATCCAATATCTATTGATAACATGATACCTCTATTTAAAGAAAGAAAAGAAAAAACATCATGACGGATACACATAACCGCATATTACTTAAAAGAAATACATCTTGTTGTATTAGACTTTCACGTATCGAACAGACAAACAATACAATAAGCTATATAGTGATACTACTTGACGTGTTAATTGCCTATATTGTTGTTAATGTTGAGGAACGAATGATAGTACAAACGCGTATATAATTAGAACTTATGTAATAGTATACCATATAGGTGAATAATAAGAAAGCTAAGAAAATTTGAACTTTATTGCGGCTACTTAAAGTTTTAGTTTCATAGAACATATTTTTGAATTTAAAATCATTTTATATAATGAGTGACCGATACACTCTTTTAAAATACGAGCTTTTGGCCACGGCTCCGCCCGCTACATGGGAAATCCCATATACAATCACACATTTATATAAGTCTAATAACCAATTTTACTTGAGCTCTTGTGCCCTAATGGCGGCTACTAAAAAAGGGATCAAGCTGTATCTTCAATTNGTTATATAATGAGTGACCGATACACTCTTTTAAAATACGAGCTTTTGGCCACGGCTCCGCCCGCTACATGGGAAATCCCATATACAATCACACATTTATATAAGTCTAAGAACCAATTTTACTTGAGCTCTTGTGCCCTAATGGCGGCTACTAAAAAAGGGATCAAGCTGTATCTTCAATTCTACTGAACCGATTTTGATAAATCATGCCGCAGTATTTAAGTCGGAATAGTAACTTTAAGACTGTAATAATGTAACTAAAATCTACTCGTTTATTTTTGCGTGCAGCCCGAACAAACAAACAAACATCGACGGATTTGGTTTCAGAAGCCCTTAAGTAGTCGATCTGAGTCGTTTGTTTTTAAATATCTCTGATTTTTGAAAATTTGACATTTAACAATTTTATAATAGTACAGATTTACCGAAGGTAAAAGCGAAACATGATTGGTACAAATTTCTAAACACAGGTGAGAAGAATTAAAAAGACTGAAAAGAAAAATATCTCGCCGAATAGTAATTGGAAATACATTCAAATTTTAAGTATTTTCATCAGATTCACGATATTTTAAGAAATAATTTATGGTAATATAAAACGCAATCAACCCGCAATAAGAAAAAAGGTAGTTAAAGTTTGAGCACTAAGTATATCTATTTATCTATCTATTATTTATATACTATTATAAAATTGTTAAATGTCAAATTTTCAAAAATCAAAGATATTTAAAAACAAACTACTCAGATCGACTAATTCAGGACTTCTGAAACCGAATACGTTGATGTTTGTTTGTTTGTTTGTTTGTTCGAGCTTCACGCCAAAACCAGCGGGTAGATTTTGATTAAACTGTTACAGTCTTAANTCTGAAACCAAATACGTTGATGTTTGTTTGTTTGTTCGAGCTTCACGCCAAAACCAGCGGGTAGATTTTGATTAAACTGTTACAGTCTTAAAGGTACTGTTTCGACTTAATTAATAGGGCGTGTTTCATCAAAATCTATCCAGTAGAATTGAAGATACAGCTTGATCCCTGTTTTAGTAGCTGTCGCTTTGGTACGAGAGTTCAAGTAAAAGTTTTTCTTAGACTTTTTATATAAATCTATGATTGTGTCGGGATTTTCCATGTTGCAGAAAACCGACATTCATGCAGGCGCAGCCGCGAGCAAAAACTAGTTCTATAATATTTTTGCCACAAATCCAACGTATATGTATATTAAAAATTTCAATTGTTTATCTAAAGAAAGTATTTGCACATTCAATGTTGCTATTTAATGTGGCAATACCATAACGCAATCGATTACGATGCAAACCTACTTACTTGCTACCAATTGCCATAATGTAGTCTTATGTCGCTCTGATAGGACGGATGCTTTCCCCACAGCGAAAGCGGAGACGTGAGGAGCATGTACCGCACTCACTGGATGCCAAGACCGTGAATCGGACTCAGCTTTAATGTCTAATTTGAAAGCAATTTTCGAAATAATAGACGTGACTAAATAAATTGAAATATAAATGACGGGTACAGATAATAAAAGTGCATGAGAAAAAAACAAGTCGACACTGAAAAATTATAACAACGAAAATATAACATCGCCTACATTTCTATCATTTAGAGATACCTAACTAGATTTAGGTTAAGAAAATGAAATAAGAGACGAACNTACAGATAATAAAAGTGCATGAGAAAAAAAAAACAAGGCGACACTGAAAAATTATAACAACGAAAATATAATATCGCCTACATTTCTATCATTTAGAGATACCTAACTAGATTTAGGTTAAGAAAATGAAATAAGAGACGAACGTTTGACACGTAGGGTTGTAATAAAAGCTTTTACTATACGTATCTATGTAATTTAAACAATAGGTAGCCTTTTATTTATGGAATTGATTATGCAATTAATACTTTGATTTTCTTCTTGTCTCTTTTATCTTTTTTCTTTACTAAGGTCTCGTACGAGACAATGGAACAGCAACGATGCATGTACTAGATGACTTAAACATTCAGAATATACAACGCGAAACTTTATTAATATGTTCTTGTACCAACTACCGCACCTGTCGGTCAAGTTATTGCATTCACTTGTACATAACGTAAATTATGTTCAGCTTATGATATGCCTTTTGATTATTTTATGATTGCAAGACTTACAAATCAATGCTTATAATGTTAATCAGGTAAGACATTATACAGTGTAATTTCATCAATAAATCGCAATACCACTTATGTGCTGTCACATTGTGATACGAGAAAGTAGAAACCGAAAGTGAAGCCTTTTTTATTTGCAATGTATCACGTTGAGGGTGAGTTGTGAATTTTAACTGGGAAAGTTGTTATTTGCGTGTTACTAAAATACAACTATCCGGTTTGTGAACATCTTGATACACAAAAGTACGAAATTCAAACAAAATTATTAGTAGAAATAGGTACTACACTACTATTATATTGTAACTACAATATTGCACACGTAGTCCAGCCATTAATTAATTAGGTTTAAACCACCCTAATTTTTCATGTTACGCTATAGCTGAATCACAACAACACAAATCACAATAATCGAGTCATGATGTCCTGGTGAGGCGCTGCCATTTCCTCCCATGTTTCGATTTGCACTAATCGAATATTTACACTGAAGAAAGCAAAATTCTACTTGCTCATGAAATTCGTACTTCTCGAATGCTATAAAAACGTGCACTCACTTTGAACACTGACCAAATTATCCCTTCTCATTTGCGTTGTAGTAATTAAATGACTTAATAAAATGTATGTATGCTTTTGTTTTTTCGGGCGATGAATAAGCTCGTATATAATTGCTGTAGTACAACAATGTACAGTCTACATGGTAATAAACGGTTCAAAGAGTGCTTAAATTATATCATAAGACCAAAGGGTAATTAACTTAAAAAAATGTAACCCAAAAATTGACCTCTGAGGTACACCTCTCGTGTGGCGTGAATAATGTCTGTAAAAATTGCGAATGTGATGATTACGAATCATACATAAACAATTTTATTTTCACATGTGCTAGAATCCAAATGAACTGGAATCCGTTATGCAACACATCAGGTTTGAACGTAACGTTGGACATTTTCGACAAAAGAATGTTTTTATTCTCTACTAAAGATTATGCAACAAAAATATGATAAAAGGCATAAATTATCGATTTATGTAAATCAAACGGTTAGTCTAGAATTATGTAACATTACATAATAATTACATTCTATATGACACTAGAATAAAATTGATTCCAGTCCAGTCCAGTTCCAGGTTTGATAGTTATTTTAATCAATTTGTATCGACATACATATGCATGTGTATAAAGTTATAATAAACTTATGATTTATAAGTGCTATAATGACTAGAAAAATTGGTAGCGATGATACCTGTGTGATTAGCAAGTCATTAGAAAGAGATTTTAGGTATATAGAAATTTAAATTAAATACTTATTACATATGTGTATTGATGGATATTATTATGTGAAAGTTATTTACGTATTCCGACGGCATTTCAGTACATTGATGTGAATAATAATTTCATTTCGATAATGCCTTCATGTTCACAGTTACTCGTGCACATTTTACAAACATGACATAGTCTGTAAATCGTTAGTAGATAGGTTTCCGACCGTGCTGTTATTACTGAAATCGCGAGTATCTATTACGCACAGCGCTCGATTCTATCTCGTTAGTCAACTCGGCAAGTACAGACGGCGATTAGTTGCAATTAATCTTTAACAATCAAAATTATAGTATATACATAATAATAATAGCGAAAGAGCACGGGTAAATAACACTGGCAATTTGTTGTTATCGATATGTTAATAGTGTCGCGTACCTGTTCGTCCACTTTCGGAGCGTCGGTGGCTTGGATACCGCTAGCGACCTCGTTGAAGCGCGCGTTGCGCCTCGCGGGCCGCACGGGACAAACACTCTTCGCATTCCCAGGCAATTTTACCCCGAAATGTTTGGGCTCTTCAAAAGCTTTGAAGTCTACTTCATCGACACCTGTTTGCACGGGACTTAGGTCGTGCACATTATCAAAGCCATGGTCGTTAGAGACGTGACCGGAGTCGTCGCTGCAATCAGAGTGTGTATCGGATATCTTCTCGTCTGTCTGTTTATGTTGAGATAGCTTCTCAACGTGCGGACACGTTTTCGAATCGTCCCTTGCCTCAACGTGTTTGATTTGTCGGCCGACAAGTGTGCTCAAGTGGTTATGGAAAGTGGTGTTTGCTACGCAAAGTTCCTTATGGACCGCCGGGATCACTTTGCAGCTTAAAAACTGCGACGCCTCAGTTTTTGATTCCATGGCCGTTTTGAGCTCCAATTTCTTCACAATCGACTTGACAGGTGACAAAGTTGAACCAATTTCATGAGGTTCGTTTTCATTTCGTTTGGTATCCGGCGTAAGAAAGAAGTCTCTTTTGTTGATTTTTTTCTGTTGGAGCTTCGCCCGCACGGCGTTTATTTCATCAGAATAATCTTTCACAGACGTTTTTGGTGACAAAACGGATTTTTTGTCGATCTTAGTTTTATCGTTTTGCCGTTTAATGTCGGGGTTTAGATTAAACTGTGACTTTTGTCTTATTTGTTTATTTAAATCTGCCCTTTCAGTAGGTTTTCGAGTCGTGATCTGTTTCTTTTTCTGAGCACACTCTCTAGCCTGGTCTACACTATTTAGATCAAACGGAGTGGGAGAAAAAAGCGCCCTAGTACTACTAAACTTATTGTGCGACATTTGGCTCCTAATCACCGGGATCTTGCTATGAGAGCCCGCGATAGAAGTAGTAGATTTTGTTCTTTCTAATCCGGGTGAAATAATCGATTCATTTCCTATTTCCCACACGCTCTTTGCTTTTTGCATTTGTGATTTTGGGGTCTCTTTACTTTCTAAACCCATCTTTATGTTTAACGATCCATTATCTGTACATGTTTTAGGTTTTGTTTTCTTTGGGTCACTTACTTTTTTCTCAACCTTTTTTGTCACCGGTTTCGTTTTTGAAACAACCGGAACGGGCGTTGATGGTGGATTAGCCAGAGTTTTTTTCAATATTCTGGTTTTTACGTCCAGTTTTTTCAAATCTTCTATTTTAATGCAGTTCGTTCGAGACGAATTTTTTGAGGAAATTTTATACGTGGCATATTTATCAGGATTCATCTTGTCATTCGAAGTGGACGACAGAGGTACAAGAGGAGCGGTGAGTTCTTTTCCTTTCATGTCATCGAGATTCCACAAACTTGTCGTTTTGTCTATAGAATTATTGCGTGTTATTTTATTTCTTTCTCTACTGTTGGCCTCTGGGTCTGAGTTTGTTTTTTTCAAAATACAACGCGACTCTATAATACTGCAAGTCTTGGATTTTTGTAATTTAGGTGGTATAAAAGTATTCTTATGAGCTTTTGTTTCAAACGTGAGCGAAGAGCTCGCTGTGAATTCTGATAATATTTTGTCAAATGATTCTAAAGCCTTATTTAATTTGGATTCCACACATTTAGAATTATGTAATTTAGAATAAGCAGATTTATTAACAACAACGTTTTCGTAAATAGAAGAGTACCCTTTAGTTTCCTCGAGCAGTTTCTCTTTACATTCGTTACGATCGCTCGTAATGTTTACATTCTCGTACACGTGACTGCGTGGCGTTGAGACAGGTTTATTTACAACAGGGTCGTCGATGTTGATTTGTGAAACAAACGTTTGTACGTTATCACTAATTTTCACTGGCTCACTTATTTTGCGTTCGATACAGGCGGCAATCGCGGTCACTTTGGTACCCTTGTGCTCGGCAGAGGGTTCAGGAGCGACTGAAAAAGTCCTGTAGAACTTTTGCATTGCCCCTTGCTGTGAGGGGGGTAAAGTGGGCGGATGCTTCTCGGTTGACTTGTGCCCGCCGAATATGTTGAAGACTTTCACTGCGGGCATATCGCGGGCCCGGGGCGGGCGGTCGCGTCGCGGAGCGTAGATGCGCGCGCGCGTCTCGGCGAGCGGCGTGCATGTGCAGACGCAGGCGGTGCCACGGTGTGCCGCTATCAGCCGGCGACAATAAGAAAGTCAATGTCAGTTGAGGCGCCCAGGAGACGTGACAAATCGTCAATAATGAATGATCGACAATGCAAGTTGGATTGGTGACCGGTCACAATGACTGCTTGTGTTTGCAACCGTTCACATAATTTATTTGATGTCACTGCGTCACAGCGATTTACGTTAAGTGCAAATTTTGTAGTAAGTTTGTTTATTCATCGTGTCAGGCAAGAATTGAGCGAAATTTTGCATAGATATAAGTAGTAACTGAAGAATGAAATATACTGTTAGGTACTTCATATTTTTATTCTGGAAACAATAAAAATAAAACCTTGGGAGTGTAATCTCATTATCAATCAAATCAAATCAATTTTGAGTCTTATAAAAATTTGAAATATCGAGAGACCAAGTTCGTAAATTGATATATTTAGATACTAAGATAGGCAGGGCCTACAACTTGTCACAAACTGCGATTTTGATGAAGATCTTTCGCCTCATCATTCTTTGTACATATTTTTAAATATTTTCACCGTTTAAGGGCGGCATAACATCTAA
>WUAW01011060.1:2464-14785 GCA_017165845.1 Thaumetopoea pityocampa
ACACCGAGATGCAGCCGGCGTCGGTGGTGCGCCCGCCAGCCATGCCTCAGGCGCCTCGCAAGCCGCGACCGACACTGCAACACATAATTGTTTTTAAAACTGAGATTGTGACAAGTGACAAGTATTTTGTGACAAGTCGTTATGGACGGCTATTAGCAATACAATATACTTAAAAAAAAACAACAAAGAGCATATCATACAAAGAGAATACAATACTATGAAAGACTATCAAAGAGAATTATACTATATTATAATATGCTACAGTTGAATACTCTTTATTGAATATCAATATAAAATAAATTACAATCGTAATAAAATATTTATACATTTTAGAAAACAATAGTCTTTTAGACTGTCCGGCAAATAGACTAAAGTATACGGGTAAGCGACTCCGCCCCCCGAGCTACTACTGTCTCCTCCTTCACTTCCCGAGATAGTAGTATTCTGTATATCTTAAAGTCCATTTTCCAAATCCCATACTCCTTGTTCAATACACTTTTGTAACTCACCGTCGTTTCCTCCTCTTCGTGGTAATGCAATAAGAAACTTTTAAACTTTTGAACCTTATAAAAACGGCAGCGTCGTAGTTCACCACCCGACACGTCTTGTTTCCCACGAGGACGAAAAGTGGGCTACTGATAGCTGATTTGCTTGTAGCAAGTGGGAAGAAGTAGTTTCTGCCTACCCCAATTCTTCGGTAGTATAGGGATCAGTATACCCGCTTTTCACGCGGGAGACCAGAGTTTGATTCCCGACCGGAAATCCAGGGAAAACGGCATGATTATATGTATGCATGTATCTATACTATTATAAAATAGTTAAATGTCAAATTTTGTACATAAAAGTTATTTAAAAACAAACTACTCAGATCGACTAATTAAGGGCTACTGAAACCGAATCCGTCGATGTTTGTTTGTTTGTTTGATTGTTCTAATCTGAATTTATTGATCTGAATAGTACCTTTAAGACTGTAATCGTTTAACCAAAATCTTCACGCTGGTTTTTACGTAAGCCCGAACAAACAAACAAATAAACAAACAAACATTGACGGATTTGGTTTTAGAAGCCCCTAATTAGTCGATCTGAGTAGGTACTTTATTTAAAAATATCTTTGATTTTTGAGAATTTGACATTTAACAATTTTATAATAGTATAGATAGATACAATACATAAAAAGATAAATACATCCATGACTCAGTTATAAACATTTGTGCTCATCACATAAAGTTTGTCCCTACCAGGTTCGAACGCGGAATCCATTGGCACAGAAAGTAGAGTGACTGCCACTGTACTAATGAGTCGTCAAATAAACAAAAAAAAAAACAATTCATTCATCAATTTATCTCTTTCAAAATTATATGCAAAAGTTGATTGCCTGCAACAATGCAACTACGTCAGTGCTTTACATATATTTTTCGTAGGCTAATTGAGGTAGCGAATTTTCTTTTATGGCCTCAATTGCTTCGAAACTCCTTCCTCAGAGTGGTAATTTTAGCTTAGGAAAGAAGAAAAGGTCAAATGGGGGCCATATGTGGTGAGTACGGTGCTTGGTTGATGACATTTGTTAAGTTTTTCGCTAAAACTGGCATCATAATGGATTCTTGTAGTAGACGAAGTACCACATAAATCCGTTATTCTGCAAAATAATGATTTCATTTCTATTGCAGAATAATGGATTTGTCTAGTAGATGCAGTACTATACAAATCCATTATTCTGCAAGAGTTTGAGTTGAGAGCATCCATGAATTACCGTTCTACATATTTGGATATTTTTGGCGGATACTCTCGCACCCATAGCTCAAGACGCCTAAATAATATTTTATATTTATAGTTTGTTCTTCTATTCGGACTGAAGTACAAAATGTCAATTGAGGAAAACTTTCAACGTTATCCTGATTGTTGAGCGATTTTGTCGTGGTTTTTGGGTTTCGGCTCGATTTTGAGGCAGCATTCCAAAATGTGATGCCTTGTTTGCATTTCATTGTCGAAAACCCATGTCTTGTTGCCAGTTATTATGCGTTTCACCATGGTTTAGATTCGATTCGATTCGTTTCACCATGGTTGAGATTCGAAGAAACTCGGAAAATCATGCCAAAAAAACGATGGTCATTTTGAATAAACTTAAGTTCCTTTGGAACAAATCGAGCGACTAGGCGTTTCATCACCAAAATATGGAGGAATTTGTTGCGAGTTACTACTACTAAAATATAGTTATTATTTAGTCATTTCTAGAAAATGCCTGAATATGTTTTTTTTTTGGAAATTGAATAGTGAGAGTAGGCGATTTTGACATGGTGTATATATTGCGCAATATGCAAAACACAAGCGATTTCAAGAATTAAACTGGAGCATGATATTTGTTAATTACAGGATAAAATGAAATAATGGAACAGTGATGAATGGGTCACTTTAATTTCATTTATTTATTTATTTACATTTCAGAAACTTGTGGTAT
Organism: Thaumetopoea pityocampa; assembly: GCA_017165845.1. NCBI lineage: Eukaryota > Metazoa > Arthropoda > Insecta > Lepidoptera > Notodontidae > Thaumetopoea > Thaumetopoea pityocampa. Next base: position 4,920 of record WUAW01011060.1, read on the forward strand.
ATGGGCGGACTTAATGCCTAATTTTCTAAGAGTCGACCTTTGTAAGTTGATGGTGGTGACATTACATAAGGTGTACGAAATAAATGCTTACCTAAAGCTTATATAATACACCAATACTTGAGTACTTTTTGAATTTTGTGTGCCCCGTGGAAGTATGGTATTGTTAGTCTGCATTGATTTTGATTTTGTTGTGGTGCAGATGATTGCGTTCTATTAGTTCTGTTCATATGTTTATGTAAGATTTTTTTGGGATAATCGCGCCTACATAGCCCATTATAAATTGTACCTTTATATTTTTCAAGAGCAGTAGGGTTATTACAGATTTTTTGGCCGCGAATCGTGAGCGAATGCGGTATAGATCTTTTAATATGTGGGGGGTGGCAACTGTTAAAATGTAGATCATCATCATCATCATTTCAGTCCATAGCTGTCCACTGTTGAACATAGGCCTCTCCAATCGAATTCCAGCTCGACCGGTCATCTTTGTAATATCTCTTATAGTAGTTTTAAATAGTCCGACGTAGTGAGCACTCACTACGGCTCCTTTATCAGAACGCAACTATCTAGTTCGCATTAAAAATACTTGTAGCAAAATATAAAAATATTTGTATGCCGGCGAGGCGTAAACACATTACGTTATAATATAATAAACAAGGCCAAATTACTAATATTTCAGATGATTTATCGTGACGCTTCTAAAAGTTGAGGCCGAGAATGGCGCTCAGCGCGAGCCGCTTAAGGGTGCGGATGTACTAAGCAAACAGTTTGTAGCGCACTGTTTGCATCGAATTATTATTATTTTATCATATAACGAATAGAGTGTTTAAATAATACGAGTGGTATTCGTATAATTTATTATCGTTATACAGATAACAGACAATGGTAGGCCTGTCTCAGTTCGAGTATATGAAAATTTTCCGTAATTTTTTTTTCTATTTTAATTTAATGGGAATTTATATTTTATGAGATTAGCAAATTCTTAAGCAAAATTATAGATAAATTCATGTATTATTTAAAAGTTAATTTCGAAATTAACTTAGGCATACACATTAAAAATAATCTTTTTTTTTTATATAAGAGCGGCAAACGGGCAAGTGGGTTATCTGATGGTAAGTGGTCACCGCTACACATAAACATCCGTAACACCAGATGGATAGCAGGTGCGTTGCCGGCCTTTAAGAAAAGTGTAAGATTCCCAAGTCGTATCCGCTTGGAAAAATCACCGCCGCTGGGAGCTAATTCCATAGGATGCTGGTGCGTGGAAAGAAATGGTGTGAGAAACGCACAGCGGTAGATCGCCAACTATCCAAGTGAGGACAGTGAAATTTCTAATTTTGGCGAGATGTGTGGTGATGGGATTCAGCGAGTGAAATTAGCCCAAATGATAGATACGATAGAATATGCAGAGAAATGCTATGTCTCTCCGCAGAGCGGGCATGTCTAGCCGATTAGAGATCGCATGGTCGTCGACGATTTAAGCTGCTCTTTGCTGAATAGGGTCAAAAGGTTGAAACTGATGTTGGGGAGCTCCAGCCCGAACATGACTTGACTTGACGAACATGACTCGACCGAACAGTATTCGATGTGAGGACGGACTTGTGCTTTGTTAAGTAGAAGGAGAGAAATACCGTCACAATCTTCCCAGCACACCAAACTTTTTAGGGGCCAGCTTGGCTTTTCGATTAGATGGTTACGGAACTGAACGTCGCTCGTTACATTAACTCCAAGGACCCTGATGCTTGAAGTGACAACAAGGGGAGTGTCTTCGAAACAGGGCGATACGTAAATGGGTTTCTTGAATGCGCACACCTGTATCTTCTTAGAGTTAAACTGGACTAAGTTTAATCGGACCCAATCTGAGACTTGCTCCAGGGAAGTCTCGATTTAATACACAAGTTTGCTCTAGCACACATTGAAGTACTTCCGAGAACTTATAGCGCAGCCAGTTTATAAGGCATCGCCTGTACTGTCGTCTATATAACAATGAATATTACTAATTTGCAACATATCATTGATATGCAAAGAAACGGGGTAGGGCAGTAGTAGTAAAGAAACAGGCAACCATGGGGAACCCCTGAATTCACGGGCTTGAGGTCTGAGCATGCACCGTCATTTACAATTTTAAAACTCCAAAATCAGTTCGTCCATAGTTTATGTTATGTTATGTATTAACTGGCCCCTTTTTACCCTACAGATAATGAAATGAAATAAAATGAAAAAAATATGAAACGCATACCGTTGTGTGGAGGGCGCCCACGAGGGCACGAGGTTCGCGCCCACCAAAAGCTGCACGCGTCCTTCTGTAGCTGGTGTGCTAGGCCGCGGAGGTCGCTCGCGTACTCGTCCGCGGTGTAATTAGGCTTGAGTCTGAGGCTTCTTATAATAATGAGTAAGTATGTAATTATATATAAGTAAATTAGGAACTTTAGGGTTTCTTTTTAAGTATTTACTTATTAACTTTCTGCTCATTTGAGCAGAAAGTTTTTTAAGAACGTATCCGCGCTATGAAAAATACATTTAATACCTTTATTTAGGGTCTCGTATGATTTACACACATGACTAAATCTTACAAAACATCGCGAGAACTCGTTCTTATTTGAATTTCCTTATCACAACCCTATCGGGCGACGAGTTATAGAGCAGTCCTGCAACGGTTAAAGCAAACGGAGCTATCGCGCTTAGTGATACGGTACATAAATGACCGTTTACGCGGGCCCGTAATTTATGATGAGTAGGACTAAATAAAATTATAGTAATATCTATTATAATAATGTAATATATAGTCTATTATAATATATATCATAGATAACCACAGATCTGTGTCGCGGTTAGGTCAATATTTATTTAAGTAAATGTTTTTAGAGTGTGATCCTTCTGTAGTTGTAATATTTGGTATTCTATGACCATAGTGCATACACATGCTATTACTATAGAAGAAAGACGACCAGAAATTGCAATCCGTGAAGAAATTTGAATAAATAGCAACTCTGGCGATGACTCAATAGAGCGCATATTAGTTCGTGCAGACTAATATGAACAGTGTCTCTATGTGTTAGAGATTTTTTCTTTGACCGACCGAGAATCGCTCGTTTCTTTCGCATCCAGTAGGGTCAATAACATGTGAGTAAATGTTAATTGATTGAAACAGCACGTGGACACCCAACTCCAAGAGCGTGTTATACGCACTGTGTTTAGACTCAACTGAATGGGCCGCGCGGTGTAGATGTTAATATTTATGTATTATAATTTTTGTGTCTACAACGCGGAGTGCGCCCGCCCTCCCATTATTAATACCGTCAGTAGTATTATACAAAGATATTATATACTTAGCACCGTCTTATTTATTATATATGTATATAATACAAATTTGATATAGTTGAGGTATTTGAGCAAATTATGTAAAACAAGTCGACTCTGCCTTGTGGAAATAAATTACAAGTTTCCAGCCTTTCATTTGTCGTCTGATCCGGTCAGCCAAGATTTGAAGCGCTAAATTAGATGTATTCCAGGATATAAGGCATAAAGTAGTCATCAATAATTTCCTATTTATCGGTGACTAGTGCGTTAACTCTTAAATAGATGATAGTATCTTGATTTTATCATTAATTTTCAGCTCATAAATAATCGGCTAACTTTGAGCCAGTCTACAGTCAGCTGCAAATTCGCGTCATCTGAACGTAGCGTTATTATAAAATCTAACGGGATCGGAAGTCGATTATGCTGGCAACGATGAAGCTTGATTTATGTGAAAGATATTGGATTAAAAAATTGTCCAAGTGCGTTCGGGACCACGCATGTAGAGTTCCGTAGCCTAATTAAAAAAGCTAGATAAATTAAAAAAAATATACAAAAACTCAAAAATATAAACATACACATCCACAAAAATTAAATTTAGCTGCAGCAAAAACAAGTTTTATATTTCATACTCTTTTCTCACAGATGAAAGAAGTTATTTGTGCGGTAATATTTGGTTAAACTCAAAATATAGACGTAAACAAAATTATCCCACATCTCAAAAGTATACTTACAAAATATCTAAATCAAATCAATTTTCATTAAAGCTTTTTTTCCATAATTAAAAAATTTTAAACACGATTTTACTTTTGAAGCGCCAATCCCATCAAATATTTATTTAGTCGAAAAAGTTATTTCGAAACTTCTATCATTTTTGAAGACCTAATTATTGATAAGTACCCCGTATGCTTATGTGCAATGATTTCTTCAACCTCCTACTACGTAAAGGTATCGACTTATATAAGGTGCCATCTGCCACCTCTATTTTGTTCCTTTTTTTACATAATTTCATAGAAAAATCTATCTTCCAAATTTCGCTATTTTTATAGTGTCGATTCTTCGACTAAAATAGGTTTGACGTATGACGGACAAACGAAGAAAACGAAGTTACATACATACATACACTCACGCCGGTATTCCATAAGGATAGGCAGAGGCCACTGTTTGCCACATACTACGATCCTGACACACCTCTCTCGCCTCATCCACATCCATACATCTTCTCATATATTTTCATCGATTAAGGGTGCTACGAACTTGGCCTTTTTGGAACAAGTTGTTGATATGGTTCATGTAAGTTTTCCTGGGCGCCCTCTTAAAACGAAGTTATAAGGTTTTTATTTATGCCATTTAGCTGTGGAACCCTAAAAATAGAATGAAAAGAATGATAAGGGACGTGAATTACTCATGCGCTTGTTTATTTATTTATTTATATAAGGCACAGCGATAGCACCTTAAAAAAATTGTTCTAAGATACACACCTCTTACAGGCCTATGTATGCATAGAATTTGCCAACTAGTATTAAATAATTTATGAGTAATAAATTATATTGTACAGACGCTATTATTACAAACGTCCACTATGCAAATGATACGATCCTTTCGTGAATGTTTCAGCGTTTCATCACAGAATATACCCACTACTTTAGAAATCCTACTAATTTTAGAAAATTCAAAAGTTTAGATATTTAACTTGTAAAATATATTTGGATGTTTGTGATCATCATGCTAAAAAGGCTGAGCCGATTCGGGTGAAATTCAGTACATAATCAGAATATGATTTGGAATGAGACATTATTTACTAAAGAACTACGCGAGTTCTTCAAGTGTAGTTATTTTACTCTAACATGAAAGCTTTTTTGTTTCGATATAACTGTGTTGTAAATTCAAAGTACTATTTATATTATGCGAGGATACTCTGAAGCAAAAATTAGCCTGTGCCAATTTGAAACCCATAAAAGGAAGGTATTTGCCGTAATTCAACGCTTAGTAGGCGTTTTGGAGATGGCAGTTGTTAGTTGAATTGGGCAATTACACCGCTTTTCACTATCCTGGTGTATTCATTAGCTGGTTCTCACAGCAGCCACAAAAAGAGATGAAGTGATACTATTACGATCATGGCGTTACACAGTAAGCAAAAATAAACTATATTAGTTCAAAAATACACTTAATAATATGATCCGTTGCTTCATTCTATTATCTGTGCCCGTGAAAGAAGGCCATACTAACAAACCAGCGCTGTCGTGGAACAATGTCACATATTCAAAATGACTACATTATAGGGGAGTAATTTTGGACTCGCATATCTCTGCATATTTTTGTATTCTAATTGTGAGTTATTAATTCCATCCATCCATCCCCAGTCCATATCCTCTCCACTACAGGGGCACGGACCTCCCCTAATCAGGAGGGGGATTAATTAAATGAATTGAAATGAATTAAATGTAATGAAATAAATAGTTTAGGAAAAAAATATGGTCTCCTATAAAGTAGTCATTATTGGTGGTAATTCTGCAGTAACAGAACTTAACTAAATTTAGTCTGTCCCTATCTTTTTCTAATGTCAATCGCCAAAACGAGGTAGCTACATATTTTGATGCTGTCAGTTTTGTTTAGAGAAGTCAAAATTAAGAGATTTAGAAGCGACCTCGAAACATACCGACTAAAGATACGCAAAAATGGAACATTTTTCTGCAGCGTTTAACAGAAACGTAGATTGGTACTCGCTGAACAATCTTGTTTTGATGTTTGGCATTAGAAAAAGGTAGGCAGTGTCTAAATTTAGTTTAAGTTGTGTTATATCAGAATCGATACATTTTGTAGATGTGACATTGTTCTCCGACAGTGTCGAAACGTATAGTGATACAGATAACAGAGATAGATAGATGTATTACGCTGATTTGATACTTTATGATTTGTACAGATACCTATAATAAGCCATTATGATTTAGTAAGTACTTAGGTTCGTTTAATGTCGACGCTACGTGAGTACAAATAAAATGTTAAACCTTCCACGCCGTTCTCTATAAAACAGATTCAGGAAGCGTGGCTCGGCCGGCGCTGGCGCCGGACCGTGGTTACGAGGCCGTCGCTCTCAGCCACTTTGTGGCACGCATCGAGTCAAAGACCAAACAATACTTTCCAGTAAATATTGATATCCTTGAAATTATATGTTCATTCCGAGACCGAAATAAAATGTTGATCTAACAAAATGAAAACAAATAGAAATATATGAATCACTGTGTTATTAAGTTTATTCGTAATTCAGAAGTGTAAATTCATCAAAATCGAGTTCAGTATATTTTTGTACGAATATGTTACGGATAATCACGACAATGTGTACATGTTTTTTTATGTCTACCACAGATAAATAATTTTTTTATCTGTGGTAGTATCACAGATAAAGAAAATATTTCAAATGTATCTATTCTATTATAAAATTTTTTATTCTCAAATTTTTTTAAATCAACGATTTTAAAAAAAACTATTCAGATCGATTAATTAAGGGCTTCTGAAACCAAATCCGTCGATATTTGTTTGTTTGTTCGAGCTTCACGCAACTTTGAGTAGATTTTAGTCAAATTATTACAGTCTTTAAGGTACTATGCCGACTGAAATACTGCGGCATGTTTCATCAAAATCGGCCCAGTTGAATTGAAGATACAGCTTGATTTCTGCTTTAATAGCCGCCATTAAGGAACAAGTAAAAGTGGTCATAGTTTTTTTATATGAATCTATTATTGTTTCGGAAATTCTGATGTAGCTGAAAACCGACATTCACGCAGGCGGAGCCACGGGCAAAAGCTAGTAATTTACTATTTTCAAAAAATAAATGTACTTAGGTGCCAGTAAACAGTTTGTGCCTGTTTGTGCGCTGTGAAATCAGCTGAATGAGTGAATTTTGAACGAGTTTTAGGATTTTGCGTAAACTCTGACAACGTAAACCTTCACTTGAATGAGTTCACATTTACATTGTAACCATGGTCGAATTTCACCGATATAGTTATATGGTGTAAGAAAATAAAACGTTACATAGGTCTAGTTTTCAACAGCTGGTTTCATAAAGTCCTATTAACAATAAAATGTTCTGACATAAGTAAAATTACGATAAAGTCATTGATTTAAAATATTTTAAGCTTAAAGCAAGCAGACATGAGACGATCCGAAGTATATGCAAACAGGCATAAACCTATCCACGAAGATATCGATCGTCCCCCAGTTATATCCCCATTGAATTTTATTATTATCCCCAGTCACTCCTCACCATATGAAATACTCAACGCCCCCACATTTGGTGTCCTTGTCTGAATGACGTTGATATTCTCAAGTTTGTTTCCAAGGTTCGCCTGCCTATACAGTCTACTGTCTACTTCACTATGTTAGATCTTCAAGTTGGTAAGTGTGAGTCTAGTTCTCCATTTCTCTCATTACGACACCCAACCAGCGGGGCAGTTATAATGATTGATTTCAATTGACTTTTCTGATGTTTGATACGTGACCCACGTCGATTTTTTCGCATTTACAATCTTGATCTGAACACACATGCACGGCCCACAACCCCAAATAACAACAAGAGCAGGCATAATGGTAAAAAGCAGGTATAATGTTTAAGCTTTTGGAGTTATATATTTCTTGGTGCGTTTAGTAGAGGTTAAAATTTAGAGACTGTTACGTAAGTGCGACATAATGGTGCCGATTCTCTTCTAACAGAACTTAACTAAATTTAGCCTCTCCCTATCTTTTTCTAATGTTAAACACCAAAACGAGATAGCTACAATTTTGGTGCTGTCAGTTTCGTTTATACACGTCAAAATTAAAAGATTTAGACGCTATCTTGGAGCACACGGACTAAAGATACGCAAAAATGCAACATTTTTTTGAACCGTTTGACAGAAATGTAGGTCCGTACTCGCTATAAATGTTTGCTATCTCGTTTTGGCGTTTGACATTAGAAAAAAATAGGGAGGGACTAAATTTAGTTAAGTTCTGTAACAACAGAATCGGCACCAAGAACATAGCCATGAATTTAGAAGCCAACACGCACATGCGAATCAGTCAGTTGTCAAAAATATATGTCATACCCAGTTTATATTCGTCCCTACTATAAGGTTACGATCCTCCCCTGATCAGGAGGGGGATTGGGTCGTAATCTACCACGCTGGCCTAGTGCGGTCCGACTACACATGCCTATCCATGGAGGCATGCAGGTTTCCTCACGAAGTTTTCCTTCTCCGTTAAGAACGTTGGTGTATATAAAATAACTCTGCGGTACGTTACCGAGTTGAGCCTACCTTTCGATCATAAATCGCATCTGGCAGTACCACACCGTATATAGATTATATCACCGTGTATAGATATCGGTATATGATAGATAACATACTTATATTGGTAAATATATTTTGTTTTGTATGCCAATGATTTCGAATGTCCTAATGTACATAAGTGCACAATTTTTTTTTTATAAAATTTAAATCAGAGCAAGAGTTATGTGTTTCTGATCACCGACGTAATACATCACTGCCGTAGATATATTACGCTGCGTCCGCACCAATAAAAGCGCGTGACTTCTCTGTTCAAATACCATGAATCTCGTAGTTTTATGCTTACACTAGCTTTTGATCGCGGCTCCGCCCTCGTGAATGTCGGTTTTCCGCTACATGGGAAATACCTGAAACAATCATCGATTTATATAAAAAGTCTATGTATATAAAAAGTCTACCACTTTTACTTGACCTCTCTTATCTTAACGTTGGCTACCTACTGAAATAGGATTCAAGCTGTATCTTCAATAATTTTACTATACCAATTTTGATGAAACATGATGCAGTATTTAAGTCGGAATAATAATATACTTTATATAGTATACCTTTAGGATAGAACAATTTGATCAACATCTACCCACTGGTTTTTGCGTGAAGATCGAACAAACAAACAAATAAACATGCATAGTTGGATTTAGTTTCAGAAGCCCTTTAATTAGTCGATCTGAATAGATTTTTTTAAGTAGCATTTTTTACAAAATTTCACAACTAACAATTTTATAATATATTATAAAATTATTACGTTGTTATATAATTATAATTATTATACAATATTAACGATAGACTTACAATGTTTGTCAATTCTTTGTCGCGTCATTAATTAAAATGGTTGTAATAGAAAGAGCCGTCACCCACAGGCGAGACCACGCGCGCTGCACGTTTCGATTCATGTGACAAAATGAAGATTACATAACAGATGTATTTAGTTTATAATTTTGTATGTAGGTAGAAATGTATTACACATTTCTGTCGGATGTTTAGATGTTTTTCACCTAACCTCTAATAACCTGATATTTTTTTTACCATTTTTAAACCAGTACCTGACTACAATTCTACCTGATTATAAGCTATTTAATATTTAATAACCGCCATTAATGTACAAGAGCTCAAGTAAAAGTGGTTCTTTGGCTTTTTATCTATGATTTATTTTATTTTTTATCTATGATTGTTTCGAAAATTCGTATGTAGGAGAAAAACGATATTCACACAAGCGGATCTGTGGGCAAAAGCTAGTAATAATAATAATAATAA
>WUAW01011063.1:10372-28611 GCA_017165845.1 Thaumetopoea pityocampa
TCACAATAGACTAATATAAAACATTAAAATAAAACTTCAAGTGACGCTTCACTCGGGTTGGCGCCAAAACTTCCCCTAGACAAGTTAGCTTTCTATAATCGTTAACGCTAATAAAAAAATGTATCTGAATGACATTTTTTATCGATAAGTCACAGTGACATCGATTAGAAATGTCATTTCAATACATTTTTTTCGTTTCTATTAGCGTTAACGATTGTAAAAAGTTAACTTGGCTAGGGGGAGGATGGACTGATGCTATTATTATGCTGGTACCACACGGCCTGACGTTAACAACTCACAATTAAATAACAAAGATTCGATAAAATAATAATATTATATTATGTACACTTTTTTCACATACGTTGATCTAGCCCCAAATTAGGATTTCATGTCTTGGTTACTAGACAACGATGTACAGATAAATGCTAATACATATATAGATGAACATCCATGACTCCAAACATTGTGCTCATCACACAAATGTTGTCCCTACCGGGATTTGAACCCGGGACCAATTGGTATAGAAAGCCACTGCCACTGAACAAATTAGTCCTCAATTAATAATCATAGCTATGTCATCAAGTTTGTTGTTCCTGAGTACTCTTTAAATATCACTGTGACATTTTCTCAGGTTCCAGCTGCTTTCATCATACAAATGCCGAGGTTCGGTAAACAGTACAAGTTGTATCAACGGGTTTTGCCATCGCCTCTCTTGGACGTGACCGATCTCATTGAAGGCTGTAAGTGCGAATCGTTCTGCATTTAATATTCGCGGAGAAAGCCTTCGATATGATCTAGACACGGACGGCTTTCTTTTACAGTTCCTCCAGCGAACCGAGAATAAAAATGATTGAAAAGTGATTTTGCAGTACGTCCAGAATAAAAACGTTTGAAAAGTGAGCCTTATTTGAGGGGTACAAAAGCAAAGGCGACACTGTCCATGCAGTAGGGGCAGGGCCGGATTTTCCTATAGGCTAACTAGGCTTCAGCTTAGGGCCTCAAGATCAAATAGGGCCTACATTCAAATTGTTAGCAAAATTAAAATTACACTATTCTAAAAAATATTGAACACTGAAACACTGGTCCGAAAATAAGGCGAAATTCTACGCGTATGACTAATAAACAAACATAAAAATGTAATTTACAAATTCAAAAATGAGAGGCGAAAGGATCTTATAAGTGGAGTAGCCCAGGGCCTCTTCATCTAGATCCGGCACTGAGTAGGAGTGCGTAAACGTAACGATATTTAGTTACGCTTCGGGGTTTCCTCACAAATCTCTACGTCGGCCACCTGGCTATTCGTCACTTTAGCGTAACGTGGTTGCCTATACGAGGTATCGGTGTTGCTCCCAAACGTCACGTTACCGTTTTTGTAAAAAATGGTCAGTGACGCCTTTGATTTTATACCCCTCGTTTAGTCATTTCAGTGACATCGCGCGGTCAGATTGGTTTCATGCTTTACGGGACTATTGGAATAAATAATACGGGATCATTGAAATAAATAATGTTATTCTCGTGCAGTAAAACGGATTGGACGTCAATATCGATTCGGTTAGCGAACGGCTGATCATAGTGGTGAATTTATGTAGAACCTTATTAAAATCTTCAATGGATGAACAGCTGTATCTTCCGTTATGTCAAAAAGATAAAGGCCAGTATCCTGTTTAGGTTTAGGGGAAACAATACCTTGAAGTTATAGATTAATTTGTAAACCTCTGGGAGGATATTTCATCGAACATCTACTTCCGATTCAGTCAGAGCCTTTAATCTAAATCTGAAAAGAAATAGAATAATAATAGAGGTGACGCCATTTTTAATCCAATTTTTCATAACTGTACAGGTAATAACTGTACATATATTGCGCCGATTTAATAACAGTGTCTCCACATTAATCGTGATAACTGCCGAGGAATATCGGGTTATCCTGCAATTAAAGGATTTACTGCGATCCCTAATACACCTGCCAAGCGTGGAGATTATAGTAAATTTCCTTGTTTCATGAAGAGGTCTATATCTAACTGGATTTGAATAGGCTGATGACGGCAATGATTGTCCTGAATCTCAGGGATCTACTCTCTAATACCCAGCGTCACCTGCTGATATTTCATTAAGAAGTCAAAAAATAAGTGTTCAAGAAAAAATATTCGTTATAATTCCGTTAACTTTTGTAGTTTCGAGGATCATTGCGATTTGTTTTGTGACATTAAAAGGGATATTCTTGAGAATGTCCTCTTAGAGTTTTTAGATTTTGGTTGAGCTAATACAGTCTTAAAGGTACTATTCCGACTTAAATACTGCGGCATGTTTCATCAAAATCGGTCCAGTATAATTGAAGATACATCTTAATCCCTGTTTTAGTAGCCGCCGTTAAGGTACGAGAGGTCAAGTAAAAAGTAGTTCTTATGTTTTTATATAAATCTATGATTGTGTCGGGATTTCCCATGTTGCGGAAAACTGACATTCACACTGGCGGAACCGTGAGCAAAAGCTAGTTAAAATATAATAACTTCGTGAGAAAACGTGCATGCTCGCATGGGTATGTAAAGTCTACCAACCCGCACTAGACCAGCGCGGTAGAGTACGGCCTAATCGCCCTCCTGATCAGGGGAGGTCCGTGCCCCTGTAGTGGAAACGATATGGACTGGGGATGAAGTACTCATAACAATTTATAGGAAAAAACAACATAGTCATGTGTTACATTGAACTTCTAATACATTTTGAATAGACATTGACACCATCTGGACAACCCTTGTTACTGTAGCTGCCAATCAGTATTATGTACTAAAAAGCATGGCAATACGTTAATACATCTGAACTGACACTATTGAACATGCGCGCGTGTGTCTGCGATAGTGCCGCGACAGTGCGCGGTATGCGGCTCGCTGGCGCGCTGGGAGTGCGGCGCGTGCGCAACGGGCGCGGCGCTGGACGCGGGCGCGCTCTGCGGCGCCTGCCTGCGGCTCGCGCACGCCACGCGACAAAACCACAAGGTATATATAGCCTCCTAGCCAAGTTGACTTTCTACAATCGTTAACGCTAATAGAAACAAAAACATGTATTGGAGTGACATTTCTAATCGATGTCACTGTGATTTATTTATAAGAAATGTCATTCCGTAAATTGTTTTTTCTATTAGCGTTAACGATATTAGAGAGCCAACTTGTCTAGGGGGGCATATCGTGGCTGCCGCGATATTCATTTGCATAATGCTTTGTGAAGATCGATCTCTAAGACGCACGCCGAGCGCAGATATCCCTTTTTATACAGGAGACCTCTGTCCAATAGTTGACGTTGAACAGGTGACTGTTAATTTTCAAACTCTTATCACAATAGGAAAGAAGGAAGGTTTTCGTGATTTGAGAGTTTTGTGAATAATAAGCGGTGTACCACGATATCCTGGTTCACATTTACATAATGCATTAACATTCCAAATATATTACCTTGAAACAACTGCTCCTAGACATCCCAGACTCCTGGCCTCCCAACATACTACGCAACATTTTAATAGTTTCTATTAGCGTTAACGATTGTAGAAAGTCAACTTGGCCGGGGAGCTACTCGAGCAAGTTGATGGACCTCACTAATGAATAATAAACAATAACAATAATGAAGTCCCTGACTCACAAGCTGCGATTAATACCTGTGTTACAAGAGTCAGCGCCCTCTGCCATGACTTAAAGTTCATATATTATTAATTTATTCATCGCTGGACTAAATAAATGTAGCACGCGAACACTGCTTATTTGATGGCTGTGCTATCGCACAAGAACCATGCGTTTAAAATCCACTCTCTCACTTTTTACCTTCTTAACTATAGCCACGCAAACAATAATTTGTTATTAATAATTGATATACAGTATACCCGCCTGAAACGCGGGAGACCGGGGTTTCCCCACCGGAACGGAAAAGAGCGTGAGTGTGTGTATGTATGTATGTATAATTGAGAGTAATATATCAATAATCCAAACATACCGAATAGAGTTTGGCTTAGAAGTATTACACGTTTGAGTTAAATATTCCCAGGTAGATAGGTTCCCAGTTTGAGATAGATATCGATTCGTTAAATGTTTCAGGCAGTTCCGCTGTCCATCGCCGAGGAGTTTGCAAATGTACTGGAGTCGTGTCCAGTCCCGCGAGTCTACATGGAGCTTTTCGCGGTGCTCTGCATCGAGACTAGTCATTATGTCGCCTTCGTAAAGGCCGGCGCCGGTCACGACGCGCCATGGTGTTTCTTCGATTCAATGGCTGACAGAAAAGGTAAATTCATTATAAGGTAACGTATTTAACGTATGTGGATGCAGTGTCAACCCTGGTGTAGAGCGAAAGGAGTGGTCGCCCTAGGCGCCAGGGGACAAGTTGCGTCAAAACGCGAATGAAAATTTAAAGCGAAATATTTAATTATTTTTTTTTGCTTGAAATCGTAAAAGCAAGAGTAAACAGTTTAATTTCATTGGATTTAAGATCGATGCCATGAATATTGGTATTCTGCATTATTTTAATTAAGCATGTTATTATATACTAGATTTTATTATTGTGACTACATAATCGAAATATTTAATATATTAAAGTGGTACTTAATTATATATAAAAATAAACCAGGAGTGGATTAATTAGGACTCTTTAATTTAAATGCAGTATCATTATTGATTTTATAAAAAAATGTTATTCTATTTATTATAATTTATCTAATAGAAACTGAAATAGCATTAATGTGAAGGGCGCCCAAAGACAATTTCACTCTACCGTGATAAGCGTAGGACCGGTAGTGCCGGCATGCACTTTTTCTTTTGAATTGGTATATTCATTCACATTTATTAGGCAAACACATCATACGCACGTCAACAAGTAAAATACAGACAATTATATTAATAGTAAATTATATTAATAGTAATTATATTATATTAATATAATTTACAAATTATATTAATTACATTATAATTATATTAATAGTATAAGACAAATTATATTAATAGTAATTAATAAAGTATATGGAATAACAGAAATAGCTAGTTCCGTTTTAGCATAGGTGTGTGGACTTCAAGTAGCTTCTGACGTTCAACGCTTTTTTTATAACGAAAACTGCATCTTTAACTCAGAAAACCCAACAGCCAAATCTCCCTCAGAAGCTGGCTACGACCTTGAGAACGTTGTATATCTATTCTGTATCACACCTTTCAAGGATTTTTAATGCGGATTAAAGAGAATTACAACAAACCGTATTGAGCCTTCTTTTACACAATTCATACATAAATCTGCGAAACCGTTGCTCCTGTGAAATACTACTGACATTATTATAGGAGATAAAGAACACTTCTGTGCCGTTTTAAATATGCAGGTGAGCGCAACGGGTACAACATCCCTGAGATCGTGTGCATCGAGGAGCTGGGTGCGTGGCTGAGCGAGGAGAGCGCGCGCGCGCCGCTCGCGGGCGCGCGCCGCGACCCCCAGCCGCCCGCGCCCGCCAAGCGCCTACTCGCCGACGCTTACATGTGCTTCTACCGCAGCCCTGACGTCGCCATGTATCGATAATTCACCGATATCGATAAACATCAAATCAGGCGCCTAACGAAATTAAATATACGAGTATGTTATCTTGACACCGCTGTTTGTATGTTAAAGTGGAGTAGGCATAACGACATTTATTTTGTAAATAATTTATAAATTAAATTTACTTTTGACAATCTGAATGTTGTTTATTCTCAACTGCGATTAAAATCGTTTTTGTCGCATCCTTATGACAGTAGCACCACCGTTATATACCGATGTGCAATGCAGCTATCATAAATTCTTCATATGCTCATTTTTCATGTAATGCAAGGATCTTCATCATCATATCAGCTCACAGACGTCCACTGCTAGACATAGGCCTCCTCTAATGATTTATTTATTTACATTTCATACATAAAAATGTACAGGCGGAGTTTAGTGCCTTAGGCATATCTACCAGTCAACTTTAGGGTAGTAACGATCGCTACACCGAGCGGCTATGACCCGCCTGAATTCACCGATTGTTCGCAATCTTCACCAGGTCATCAGTTCGCCTAGTCGGGGGTCAATCCACGCTACGCTTCCCGGTTCGGGATTACCACTACTGCACTTTAGGACCCTATTGTCCATCGATTCTGTGAGCTGTGTCTCGCCCCATAGACATACCAATACCGGGTAGTGCGATACATTGAAATTTATACGGGAACCACTGTCGAGTTATTGGAGTGCTTCGACAAAAAATTTAAGGAGACACGGCCGCATTTGGCAAAAAGAAGGTGCTGTTTCACCACGATAACGCACCAGCACATTCATCCGGAGTTGTTGCAAACTGCATGAATTGCTGCCGCACCTCCCGTATTTACTGTGACTTTTCTTGTTCCCTAACATGAAGAAATGGCTCGCGGGAAAAAAATTTAGCTCAAACGAGGAAGTCATCGCCGAGACAAAGGCGTATGTTGGAGAGTTCGACAAATCCTATTCTTTGGAGGGGTTAAAAAAATGGCAGGAACGTTGGGAGAACTGTATCTTTCTAAAAGGGGACTATGTTGAAAAATAAAAAAGAATTTTTTGAAAAAATGGTGTCTTCATTTCTAACACGGGTACTTATTGAACCGCCCTCGTATGGCTTTAAAAATATCCTCATATATAACCTCGACATCGTCATCCGAGTGTGTCGCAGTTGGTACATAAACCTGGATAACCTTCGGCGAGTACCGTTTGGTGACTGAGTATCAGGTACGTTATCCGGTCGACACATTTTCGACCTTCACTATGTTATTGATTAGAGATCTATGGACGATGAAACCAACACCACCTTAGGACTGTTGATCGCCCTTCTGAAAATAGAGCAAATTGCCGGATTCGAGGATTATCGTGTCCTTCCACTTTCTTCGGACTTTGACAATCTTAACATGTCCCAATTCAACTTGCTCAGAGCTTCTTCAAGCTCAAACAACTTCTCGTCTGTTGTAGGTTGCCAGGGCCAAGTAGTTTTTGTTTTGGCAGCACGATCCCCCTCTCCCGGATTCTTAGCACCCCCAGTCCCGCCGTTACTGACTGCTGCCAGTGTCAGGAATAAAGAGGCCTCCGGGGACTGGCGGCCGTATTGTCTATTATAAAGGGGTATTGCCGTAATCTCCACGTTAGGCTAGCAGATTGGAGATCGTAGAGCCGGTCATATAGTGCCGGTGACGCTGCTGCCCGTCATCGACGAGGAGGTATTTGAATAGACTATTTTGGGACGTTTACCATCATCATTCGGTTGTCCGGGCCTCGTTAGTTAATCAGTAGGATGCATCACGAGCACATGAGGTTGACATTTGAGTCACCAAGATTTTGTGCGCGTATATGACGCGTGAAATATTTGATCAATTAATTTGTGAATAAGTCGTATTTGTTAATACTAGAAACACCAGCGACCAACATAAACCTTCTTCTACAGATACGTCATTTCAACTGGTGTCGGTGTAAATATATTATTTTACTTTGATTTAATTAAAAGGAAAATCGAAATCCATAATATTTGTTACACGCATGTATTTGTAGTCATGTTATTTTTTATACCGCAAAAATATTCAATGAGAAAAAATTTCTAATCAAAATATTAAAACCATTAATAGTTCTGGTGTTAAAATCAACTCAATGTATCACCTACATGCAATGTGGGAAAAAATTAAAAGAAAAACTAAAATATCATTATTTAAAATATCACGATTTAATATATGGTTTTAAAGCACACATTCGCATTATTAACATTGACCGTCCGTGCCCAAACAGCTGGCATGTAATGTTATATTCTAAGCATTGGGCTAATTGGAACAATAGTTATAAATCTTCACGGTCCCTCTGTACTTCTGTTTTGCAATCGCAAGCGAAACTCGGCTGGGGCACGTGCGTCATGTCTTCCTTCACTTTTACTTCGCTAACTATCCTTTTACTCCATTCCTGAAAAAATAAACAAAGACGACATTCAAGCTAACTAATGGTTGAATGTGCGAAAATACAGTATCCCCAAACTTCTCGGCCGTACTAAAGTGAGCGTCAGCGAGACTGTACATTAATTTTGGATTCGGCGCACTGGCTCGTACCTGCGGTAAATACAAAAAATGTATGTTGTATAGTCTCTACCAGATAAACGGAATATTATTGTCGAACATCATCATCCATCGATCCGTTGCACAGTAAAACATGTAAAAGGACATACCAACAAACAGATTTTCGCATCTACATATACTGGCTACTATATATGTATATCATCTATAAAATTGTTTGTGTTGTACGTTTGTTCGAGTTTCACACAAAAACCAGCTGATAAGTTTTAGTCAAAGTGTTAGTCTTAAAGGTATTGCCCCCCCAGCCAAGTTGATTTTCTACAATCGTTAACGCTAATAGAAACGAAAAAATTTATTGGAATGACATTTCTAATCGCCAAGTCACGGTGTGACTTATAGATTAGAAATGTCATTAAAATACATTTTTTTCGTCCCTATTAGCGTTAACGATTGTAGAAAGTCAACTTGGCTAGGGAGCTGTTCCGATTTAAATACTGCGGCATGTTTCTTCATCAAAATACAAGTAGTTCTAAGTTTTTATCTATACTATTATAAAATTGTTAAATGTCAAATGTTCAAAAATCAAAGATATTTAAAAACAAACTACTCATATCGACTAATTAAGGTTTTCTGAAACCAAAACCATCGATGTTTGTTTGTTTGTTCGAGCTTCACGCAAAAAACAGAGAGCAGATTTTGGTCAAATGGGTACAGTCTTAAAGGTACTATTCCGACTTAAATAATGCTGCATGTTTCATCAAAATCAGTCCAGTAGAATTGAAGATACAGCTTGATGCCTGTTTTAGTAGCCGCCGTTAAGGTACGAGTGGTCAAGTGGTGTTGTCTTTTTATATAAATCTATGATTGTGTCGGGATTTATGTAGCGGAAAACAGACATTCACGCGGGCGGACCCGGGGGCAAAAGCTAGTATTATATAAATCTATTATTGTTTCGGGATTTCCCATGTAGCGGAAAACCAACATTCACGCGGGCGGGTAAAAACTAGTTTCTAATATTAGTGTGTATCATCCATTGAGTCTTTATAAGTTATGGGCTCTAGATTATCTTATACTCGTGTGATTTCATTATATTAATGTGTTTTAAACGATAATGATATTAAAACCTATTTTCATTACTCAACATTGCGTATGAATTACTTACGGAAAATAATACTCCATGATAGCAAATAATATGTTGTGGTAATAAATATTCATTTGCGAATTTAATAGCATTTCTAGCAATTTGACGGGCTTTCTCGTCGTTCTCTCGAGCCCATTTGACTTGATCTACCAGATCAGACAGGTTACGTGTTACAGGCACAAAATGTTCCCATGCGCGTAGTTGTCCATAAAAATGTTCATAGTACGGGGAGTCCTGTTTTAAGACCATGCCCCCACCAGCTAAAAGGTATGGCATGCGATACGCTGCCACTGTCCCATCTACATTTATTTGGTATTTGTACTGCAAAAAAGTAGGTAAATAATAAGATAAACTTGCCATTGTACACCACCAATATATTTTTATAGTAATTAACATTTAATGGGATGATTTTGCACTGTTTTATGGCATCATGTTTTATTATAGCGCTACTCCATCTTTCTTTCAATGGATCATGATTCCATTCCTGCGAAAACTGGCTGTGGGGTACACGGGTAATAAGCAGCTGTCTCCAAAAGGCCTGTTAAGCGTGGAGATTATGGCAAATCCAACTTTTATATTAGACGTCTATTTTCAGCAGTGTACTTGAACAGATTGGCAAAACATTTTGTCTATGTATTCAATTAATCCTACGTCAGCATTTAAGGAATGTTTGGGAAATTTGTTAAAATTGAGTTTATATTACATACACATTTTATGAGAAGACAGTAGAACATATCGAGGCAATAAGCGCGTTGTCAACAGTGGGTAGTATCTCAAAGGTGTAACACGACGGACTCGTGGCTGAACGACGTCAGGCGTTGCAGGTATCATGGGGATGACGTTATACGGCCGTCAGTCATCTTAACTCGCCTCATATACATATTCGCAATAACAATATTACACTCTTATTTCAATTAAAAATATTAATTTACAAAGGTTTTGAGACTTGGGTGTAGTTTTAGAGTATTTTTTTTTTTGTTGACTGGAAGGAATTCCTTTTTTTTTTAATTGGGGGAAATGCCTGCCGTATATCTCAAAAAGGTTATGTGGGACTCGCACCCACTAAAACCCCCCAAGTGATCTTCTCTAGTTTATTTTGCCGAAGCCGTGTGATCACGTGAGCATTCTACCACGGCTTCGGCGGACTTTGGATCGGTTCTCGTCTCTTGGGAGAATACTCTTTGATAGTACGCTAACCTTTGCATCACACATTAACGCATAACAGTGAAAACATATCGTATGCTTGGGTTTATGGGAATAGGTAAAATATTCAAAATTTGATCTACTTTACCCTTGTGGAAAACTTTTTGAATCCGAAATCACGCAATTACTCTGACTTCCTTTAACAAATAGTTTTTCTGACAAGATTTTCACAGAGTAAAAAAATAAGAATTCTGGATTTTTTATTTTTATTAAAATTTTTGCACAAGGGTAGTTATACTTTTTATTGCCTTTGTTTGTTCAATCCTTGAATATGCTTCAACTGAATGGAATGCACAATATAATATACACATAGATTCTATTGAATATATGCAAAATAAATTTTTAAAATACAGGATGGACCAAAAATCTGTTTAGTTTTGAAACATTGATTAAAAAACTAGTTAAATGAGATAAAAACTGTTTATTTATTATGAGAGTACATAAATAGGAGTTTTTTTTAAATTACATCATTCATAGGTGACCTCAAATATTTTGACATTGTTGCAACTTAGAGCACAAAATTTAATGACGACTTTACATGTTTTGTGAAATGTTTGCATTACCTCGCGAATACGTTCCTTAATTCATTAAGACACTGGGGTGCTGTTAAAAACTTTACTTTTGAGGTATCCCCAAAGAAAAAAAAAACATTAGGGATAAATCTGGGCTACGAGGTGGCCAGTTAATGTCACCCCTTTTGGATATCACTACACCCAATGAGTCATTGAAGGTGTGACATGTTGCCCCATCTTGCTGAAACCACGATCGTTGAATAAAGCATCAAAATTCTGTAGCGCTGACACGAAAAAGTACTGTAGCATGGCAATATATCGCGTTGTATTCACTGTAACAACATGCCCTCTTTGAATTTCATAGAAGTATGGATCAATACTGCATCTTGCTGACAAAGCTGCCCATACAGTAACCTTGGGTGAAAGCAGGGAGTTTTGATGCTTCAATTTAGGATTAGTGTTACTTCAATACCTGTAATTTTGCTTGCTTACGTGTCTATTTAGGTGTAAGTGTGCCTGGTCTTAAAAAAAAAACGTTGTTAAAGCTGGTGAAACTCTCTAGCATTTCGTTAGCAAACTGGAACCTGTGAGCATGATCTTGATACTTTAATTTCTGTACTATTTGAATTTTGTACGGATATAAATGCAAATCTTTGTGGAATGCGGTTTAAAAATGTTCTGGGCAAATTTAAGACGTTACACCGCTTTCGAATAGAGGCCAGGCTGTTCACGAACAGACGTTCTTATACGCTCTACGTTTTTGGAATCCCTTTAAGTACTAGGTCAGCCGCATCTTGGTCGATTTAATGTTGAACCTGTCACCTCGATTTTCCACACTCATTTTCTAATCAACTGAATCGATGGAGCTTAATTTCTATGCCGTATGTTATAATGAGCCAAAAATTTTCGTTGCACTATAGTCGAAAAATCGTTATTTCGATAGTACTCGTGTACGCAGAACGCACTTTGTGCTCCATTGGATGACGCCATGGCACTGAATTCCCATTGGCTACCCTGCATTTCATAACACCTCAGCTCCACCCCGCCATTGCTGTTCGACGCAGCTACCGTATCAAAAGTAAACAGAATTTTGATCCATCCTGTATTTAAGTTATAGGTATGGCATGACAATAAAAGAGGAAACCTAGTTGCATAATATATGTATAATTTGTGTGTTAAAACTTTGTATATAACTTACATACCGTCGTTTACTCAAATAATAAATAAATAACAGCAAGCCCCGGCTACAGTCGGCGGTAATGCTGAGGTGAACATAAGTCAGTACACTATCATTACAAATAAAAATATATCGATTATATATTAACTGAGGCGAATGTGTTGAAAGTGAAGTAAACTTCTATGATATCAGAAGAGATGTACTAAATAAAATATACAAAGTGGTTTGACTTACGAGGGATGATCCAAAAGTAATGATAATCAATATAAAACACAATGTTTACGCTTAAAATTTGTTTTTATTTTTCTACTTAGTCTCCTAACAAGTCAATACATTTAGTTCATTTCTTTTCTAAAGCTAAAATTCCGTTAGAAAAGTATTTCGCTTGATCTTCCCAAAACGCCTCAACAGCGGCCATTAATTCGCCATTATCTTCAAATGTCTTGCCTCGGAAGTGTTTCTTGAGCCGAGAAAAGAGGTAGAAGTCACTGGGAGCCAGATCTTGGAAACAGGGAGGGTGTACAAGCAGTTCAAATCGTGATTCTTGAATGATAGCCATCGCAACTGCAGCTTTGTGTGACGGTGCGTTATCTTGGTGAAAGAGCACTCCAGCTCACAGTTTACCACGTCTTTTTTCTTTAATCGCCTCCCGCAATCTCCTTGTTTCGTTTGCGCAGTAAGAGCCTGTGATAGTGGCTCCCTTTCCTAAGTATTCCACCATAATAATTCCTTCAGCGTCCCAAAAAACGGACGCCATAACTTTGCCCGCGTAACTTGAATTTGAATTTCTTTGGTGTCGGTGAGGAAGCTCGTTTCCAAGCCATGGATTGTTGTTTGCTCTCGGGATCGAAACGGTGGATCCAGGTCTCATCCATGATCGCAAAACGTGACAAAAAGTTTTCCCTATCAGCTTGAAACTTTTCGTGATTCAGCCTCGAAATGTCGACTCGTTTTTTCTTTTGCTCGTCAATTAACATTCTCGGTACCCAACGCGCAGAGACCTTTGTCATATGCAATTCGTTGGCAGTGATTCTTCGAATACTACCATATGAATTCCTGCGTCTTTAGTNGTCACTCTTCGATCTGCCAACACAATATCTTCCACTTTTTTCACGTTATCTTCGGTTAGAGACGTGGATGGCCCTCCTTCGCGAAGTTCATCTTCAGTGGATGTTCTGCCCAGTTTAAAGTCCTTGGCCCAGCGTGCAACTGTTGAGTATGGAGGAGCAGTCTCCTAATATTTCCACCAAGTCACTGTATATGTCTTTGGTACAAACAGAGGTACTTGATGACAGCTCTTATTTCGTTTTTCTCCATTTTGATTTTTTTTGACGGTTTGTATTCAAATTAATTTATCTCTTAGTTTTTGGATTCTTACGAGTGGCAGGGTCAGGTTTCTTGTTTCTGGTCTCTTCAGGCCAATAATAACGACCCAATGGTGGCACTTAATTTTATTAGCACTTGAATCAACCTGCTTCTCACGCTCCGTTCGAACCAACAAGGGTCAACAAAAAGGCGGATACTTATTACAGACCCCGAATGCTGACAGCAAAGACAAACTAGTGTTGCCAGCATCATTACAAATAACATTGTATGTCTTGGACAACGAGGACGAGAGATAACCAAATATCATTACTTTTCGATCGCCCCTCGTACAGCATACTTACATCAAAAAATTTAAAGAATGATATATGTGGTTGTTTTGGTCCATACTTGGCCTCTTTATCTCTAAAGAAGAAGAAATTCGTAAGGGAGGCATTAAATAAATCTGGGTTTGCGCGCGCAATATCAATAAGCGTGAGACGTTCGGCGCGCGAGTCACGCCCGCGCCACACCGCCCGCGGCTCGCGCTGTGACCACGCGCGCTCCGCGCCAGCTTGTACAGATAATGTGTCCAGTGTAACTCTGAAATAATATTTTAGGGTTTATTATATTATGGAACGCATTTACAGGGTCATGATAAACACTTGCAGTCCATGCATATACAAAAGATTCAAAACAGATAATATATTGTAATAATTCTGAGAGTTACGGAAGCGTAATGTATGNATATATGTGGTTGTTTTGGTCCATACTTGGCCTCTTTATCTCTAAAGAAGAAGAAATTCGTAAGGGAGGCAGTAAATAAATCTGGGTTTGCGCGCGCAATATCAATAAGCGTGAGACGTTCGGCGCGCGAGTCACGCCCGCGCCACACCGCCCGCGGCTCGCGCTGTGACCACGCGCGCTCCGCGCCAGCTTGTACAGATAATGTGTCCAGTGTAACTCTGAAATAATATTTTAGGGTTTATTATATTATGGAACGCATTTACAGGGTCATGATAAACACTTGCAGTCCATGCATATACAAAAGATTCAAAACAGATAATATATTGTAATAATTCTGAGAGTTACGGAAGCGTAATGTATAACACGTCCTAAAATCCGAGAGTTAAGCTTTAAATTTGTTGATGTTGTATGTCCAACAGCATCATTAAATTCATTTTTGTTTGTTTGACAATATTTGAATTAGTCTCATTGGGCAACGTGAAAATTCATTTAACTGAATTTTTATTAGTGATAGAGCTGGAAAATGAGTTATTATTCCGAGCGCTGCTACATCTCACTTAGGTGAAATGTTATCTATCATCTAAGCGGAATGTAGCAGCGCTCGAATCACATTCCAAAGTCTAGCACTAGTAAAAATTCAACTAAATATATTTTTATTTATTCATTTTCATTATATCATAAACAAAATGGTTAGTAGAGGAACTGATGTCTAAGTTGTTTAAGCCACTCGAAAGACTTCAAATGGATTAGCAATATAGTTATGGCCAAAAGTGTTTAATATACCTAAAACAATAATTTCACTAACAAGATATGAAACTTACCTCCCCATATTTTCTAAAGTTGACTCTGTTAAATCATATGTTGGCATTATAATATCAAGAGTATCAACACTACCACACCATGAGAATATCGGCACTGGCATATTAGCCTTGTGAACCAGTGGCCAATCGCCCAGATTAATAACTAATTCCATATTGGGCAATTTTACTTTCCGAGCAAGAGATAGCAAAATATTATCAGAAAACATATTAAAACCAACATGTTTTCCATAACAATTCCTGTATATTTCATTTTGTTGTATAACGTAATGACAGAAACTAGTGCTTTCCGGTTGATGATATCTCTCAATTATTTTCTTCATTTGTATTTCCATATCAACTTTGGCAAACTGCTGAAGATTTTGGGTAATTTGTTCATATGAATTGGGACATTCATATTTTTTAAGCCATTGATCAAAATTTTTCTCAGGGCAGTTACATTGATCTGGATAGATTGGACCTGTGAATAATAAAATAAAAATTTTTATAACTCAAAATAACAATCCTAATAAGTATTTCAATGAATTAAGTGGGTAGAACTACACATACCTGTGAAGAAGAAAGGTGAGTTACCGACATCCATCTTTTTGTAATAAACATGGATGGATAAATCATAACAAGTTTCATATACTTTGTAACGTATAATGAATGATCCATCTCTCTTATCTAATTTATTAAGCCATACTCGACAGTGTTTGCTTACACTAGTTCTTCCGCCAATTTCAACAACCAAATTTTCTGCTAATTCAGTAGTGTACCTAATATTGGTGAAAATAGATTTATTAATATGACTGAGCCAAATAAATATAATAACCAAATAAGCTATAGTTCATTTTCAGTTAGATGATAATTTCGATAGTAGAATTTCGAAAAATGTAAGCCGCATATACAATATGGTTTTATTAAGTCAAGGAGTTTTATCTATTACTATTATAAAATTGTTAAATGTCAAATTTTTAAAAATTAAAGATATTTAAAAACAAACTACTCGGATCGACAAATTAAG
This sequence comes from Thaumetopoea pityocampa, assembly GCA_017165845.1. NCBI lineage: Eukaryota > Metazoa > Arthropoda > Insecta > Lepidoptera > Notodontidae > Thaumetopoea > Thaumetopoea pityocampa. Next base: position 26,318 of record WUAW01011063.1, read on the forward strand.
GGTTTCTGAAACAAAATCCGTCGATATTTGTTTATTTGTTCAGGCTTCACGCAAAAACCAGTGGGTAGATTTTGGTGAAACTATTACAATCTTAAAGATATTATTCCGACTTAAATACTGCGGCATGTTTCATCAAAATCCGTCCAGTAGAACTGAAGATACAGCTTGATCCCTGTTTTAGTAGTCGCCGTTAAGGAACGAGAGGTCAATTAAAAGTGGTTTCTAGGCTTTTTATATAAATCTATCTATGATTGTTAGATTGGGATTTCCCATGTAGCGGAAAACCGACAATCACGCGGGCGGAGCCGCGAGCAAAAGCTAGTTAAGAATTAGGTTGTCCCATAACTTTCTTCGGCGTCACGTTATGAATGATTAACTGGCTATGTTTATATAAACATTCAGGCTTATCTCTTAGCCATTTATGGCATCGGTTTCAGTCGTCCCAGAGCTCTTTTAAAGTACGTTTCATTAGTGACAGTCTCTTTAAAAAAAAAATTCTGCTACGTTCAATATGGAAAGCAAAAAGAAGTATTTGCGGTATGTTATGCTTCATTGCTTTAAAAAAGGCAATAGTAAAAAGGACACTGCAGACGAGATTTGCACCGTTTACGGGGGCGCTACTACGACTATTAGGACCGTCCGCAATTGATTTAAGAAATTTAGAGATGGCAATTTCAAGTTGAAAGATAAAGACCGCAGCGACTGCCCAGCAATGACGGATACGGAACTTATCAAGACTGTGCTCGCTGAAAATCCGCGATAGTGCGTGAGATAGTGGATGCCACTAACATTCCGAAGAAGGGTACATAAGCATTTAATCAAGATGGGATATGCGAATCGATGTGAAGTTTGGGTTCCACACCTATTTTATGAGACACGAGACGAGACACGAAATAATTCCTTTCTTAAAGAGTCTTGTCACTGGAGACGAGACCTGGATTTTGTATCAAAATGTGAATCGAAAATGCACTTAGTCTAAGGAAAATAGACCTTCAACTGTTGCGAAGCCTAGACTTCATCCGAAGAACGTTCTTTTGTGCATTTGGTGAGACTGGAAAGGTGTAGTGTATTACGAGCTCTTTCCTCAAATCGATACGATTAATGCTGACAAATATTGCAATCAAGAGGATCAACTGGAAGCCGCCATAGCAGAAAAACGGCCAGAATTGACGAACTGACGATGTGTCGCTTACCATCACGACAACGCAAGACCACATGTTGCGTTGGCCGTAAGGCAAAAATTATTAAAANTATTACGAGCTCTTTCCTCAAATCGATACGATTAATGCTGACAAATATTGCAATCAAGAGGATCAACTGGAGCCGCCATAGCAGAAAAACGGCCAGAATTGACGAACTGACGATGTGTCGCTTACCATCACGACAACGCAAGACCACATGTTGCGTTGGCCGTAAGGCAAAAATTATTAAAGTTTGATTGGGACGTTCTACCTAGACCTTGTTCTATCAGATTATTACTTGTTCCTCTCCTTAAAAAATTCTCTCTGCGGTAAATCTTTCAAATCCATCAGCGAAATAAAAACGCACCTAGATGAATATTTTAAAAGTAAGCTTCAACAATTTTGGAAAGAGAGCATAATGAGGCTTCCTGAGTGATGAAAGAAGGTTAGGAACAGAACAGTTCATATATAACATAATAAATCAACCTTAAATAATAAATATCGTGTATTTATTTCGCACCAAAAAAAGGGAAAAAACTTATGGGACACCCTAATATAAGACTCTAATACTGTCTGACAGACAATGCACAACGTAAGCCCGTGCATCTACAAGCATAAAATTTTGCACAGGAGTTCCTTATATTATTATTCCTAGTCAGGTCATGAGTTCTGTCATGTATTTTATAAAATAAATTGTACAAATAGTTTGTACAAAATAAATATATATGAAAAGTTTTGTTTAAAATATATGAAAATTTTGTAACCCAATGGATTTATGTAGGGCTGGAGAAGGGCCATTTCTCCAGCGTATTGAAGACAATTCTATGGGAGGTCAGCCAATTTTGTGTTTATTTTGCAAAAGAGATTCAATGTTTGAAAAAGAGATTCTACAATGTTCATATGGACAGTATTTTGGTACACAACAGCATTGGTTTTCTCACCTTTTTCACAGAAAATCACCACAGTGAGGCCTGAATATGAGACTCCATGCTAAACAATGATGAATGATGATACCCACACTGAACCCTCGGGATACACCTGCTCACTTCTTCACTGCTTTGGGCATACACTTTATTATTTTGTTGGTTGTAACATTCCTCAATGTAAAATAAA
>WUAW01011072.1:3797-23919 GCA_017165845.1 Thaumetopoea pityocampa
GGGGGGGGGGGGGGGGGGGGGGGGGGGGGGGGGGGATAAATTACCAACCTAATTCACCCTGTTAGGGGTAACATTTTGAAAAAACACCGATACACGCGTACATTTATTTCTAACCAGCAGCAGGCGTGTTAAATTTCACGCTTGTTACTTTGAAAACAACGCACTTCCATACAGCCGTTCATCCCTTATTATTAGGGGTGAAATTTCCAAAAATCCTTAGTGATTGTTCACAATATAAGAGGCATCTACTGCCAAAATTTCAAGTATGTAACCCCAGCGGCGGCTTAGGTAATGCGTTGTTGAACCAGTCAGTCAGTCAGTCGGGATAAGTAGTTACATATGTATTGACCATAATATTGTACACACATTTACTTATACACACACTGATCTAGTCCCAAATTAGGATTTCCTATGTCCTGGGTACTAGATAACGATATTTAAATACTAATATATATATATATATATATATGTATATGTATATGTATATGTGTATATATATATATATATATTAGTATTTAAATATCGCCATCCCACTTGGCCAACAACTTTTAATTTTTCCAGATTGTTGCGTCGGGCCTCGTGTCCGAAGTATTTTAAGAGTCCCTGTACTGAGTGACATTCACATTTGACTTGCCTCGACACGCACTCGCCAGGCGATCCGTATGATCCAAAAGGCGATTGCACTTTCAAAGGATTATTCCCTATATTGCTCTCAACAGTTTTTTTTAATATATTTACATTATATACGTACAGATAGATAATACAATAATAAAAGCTATAAATGTTCTCTAAGAAGGGGGTGCCCCCCTGTCGGTCGGTGGGGCCGCGAGCCTTTTGAAAACTTTGTGCACTCCTGTTGCCCAAGACCATAAAGTTTCTACTCCAAATGCTTCAAAAAATATAATTTGTGCCTCAAAACACTCCGCAAAAACTCAGCACCGGCAACGACTGTCTCTGGATGATGTGCGAGAGTGACGACGCGAGTAGCACCCCACACTAGTGGCCGGCGCGCGCCCCGACCGCCCGCTCGGCGACGCGACACTCACCCCGCCGACGTCCTTCAGCTGCCCCCGCTCGTTGGCGGCAATGCCGTTGTCGGTCTCGTACCCCCACTGGTAGTTGCCCTCCGGGTTCACGTCCAGCTCCTGTCTTATAATCTGCGACTCCCTGTCATTGTTGGCCTTCAGGTGGGCCACGTCCGCCGCGGCGCACGCCAAACACAGCGATAAGAACAGGGTCTTCTGCGAGCAGATAAACACAATTATATCTAGCTATAGTATATCCATCACCATCCCCAGTCTACATCGTCCCCACTACAGGGGCACGGACCTCACTTGATCAGGAGGAGGATTAGGCCGTAGTCTACCGCGCTGGCCTAGTACGGGTTGGTAGACTTCACACACCTGTGCAGACATGCAGGTTTCTTCACGAAGTTTTCCTTCTCCGTTAAATACATTGGTGTCTACAATGTAGACCGTACATGAATTACAAACAGTAACTCAGTGGCACGGGACGGGACCGCGACCTTTCGATCGTAAGCCGTGTCAGTAATGTACAATACCCACCATATTTATCAATAAAACTGGTCGCCAATCAAAATATACGGAACACTGCGCACGCCGCGAGGCTGTGCCACATGACATCTCTCGCGGCGGCCCTTTGTCTGCGTGCGTGTTACGCACCTGATGCGTCCGGGCATTTTATTTACTATATTTAAGCCAGTACTTGACTACAACCCCACCCGATGGTAAGTGGCGATGTAACCTAGGGTGGTAGAACATACTAGCTTAATGAAAACCTAATCACCCTTGTTATAAAGGCACCTACATTATAATCGGACGGAAATACTGTCGCAGGAAGACTATTGCAGTCTTTGGCTGCACGTGGCTCTACATTCATATGTAGAAACAAATCGCTTCGTACGGGCGGCAGGGATGTCTACGAGGTAGGGGTGATAGCCCGCCGTGCGCCTAGTAGTGCGATGGTGAAAGGGGGTGGAGGAATTAAATTGTGTAATCTCAAACTGTCTCCAAAATGTATCCCGTGGAACACTGTAAGGTTGGCTACCCTGCGCCAGCGCTCAAGGCATTCCGCATGAATTAGAGCACTACTAGTAGTACTAGTAGTGCTAGTAGTGTGTAGTAACAACTAGCGGTAGTCGCGTCACTCACCATTTTCACCAGTCACGCACGTCCACGGCACAGCGCACGGTGCGACACTGCGCGCCCCGGTGCGCCCGCGGCTCTTATAACGCGCGTCGTCGGCGCCGCCCTGAGGTCAGCAGATGTGCGCATGCGCATTACACAGCCTCCGACAGGGCCGTAGGCTCGACTAACTTGAACCGAAGGAATGCGTCACCGGAGATGAGGCGCATTTCGACCCAAGCACGCGGACCTACTTATATTATCAAACCGATTACATAAAAATTAGACCATCGAAAATCGTTGCACCATCGAGCGATCAGTCGCAGAGTGTCAAATTCGTATTATGTAACTGATCGATTAGATGTAATGAAACTTAATGATATTTTGTCTTAATTTCATTAACACGCGAATCTTAATTTCATTAACACGCGAATTTTCATGTTTTAGTGTGCTAATTGTTAATGCTATGCTATTTCATCATCATCATCATCATCATCCCCAGTCCATATTGTCCCCACTACAGGGGCACAGACCTCCCCTGACCAGGGGGGGGGGGGGATTAGGCCGTAGTCTACTGCGCTGTCCTAGTGCGGGTTGGTAGACTTCACACACCCATGCGGGCATGCAGGTTTCCTCACGAAGTTTTCCTTCTCCGTTAAGTACATTGGTGTCTACAATGTAGACCGTACGTGAATTACAAATAATAACTCAGTGGTACTCTATGCTATTTGCTAATACGATTTTTATTTGCCACTTTAAATACCAACATTGTAATAACGTTAGCAAAATAACAAACAATTCTATTTGCGCAACACGCGACTCTAAATGCGAGCCGTTCATTGAATCATAGATAACAATTTGCATGAACGCCGTCTTAAGATCTATCTGCCATTTCACTTGCTCCTTGAACAGGCGTTAGCATCATTATTAGCAGTTAATATTTCACTGGCGCATGCGTAAGAGAGAGCACGGTGCGATCAGCCGCGTGACGCGCTAATAACGTACGAATGAATGAATTAAAATAGCATTCGCATAATTTCGCAACTACACTAAATTTGCTAATCTCGCGTCATTGTTTACAACTGGTTTAATGAGTTTAAACGTGCTCGAAGCAATCTCACTGGTGATTTGCGCGAAGGACGTCCTTCTGCGGCGGCCGCAGCGTATAACACGAGTGCTGCGTGGCTACTGATAGGAGCTGATAATGGTGACACGTCAACGGCTACGAGCGAGTTCAGACACTGGTATGACAAGTCTTACACGAACGTTTAGACGTCAGAAAGCTTTGCGCCAGGTGAGACATGCCGCGAACTGCTTGAGAAGTATAACGGGGTGACTCGAGCGCTGTGTGTGACGTCGTCACAAGCGATGATGGGTGGGAATAATGTTGTGAGCCCGAAACCGAAGGACTATCTGCCCCAGGGATGTTTCCAAAAGGAGATTTGCCAATAAAAGTAAAGAAGGTCACAAGTCAAGGGAAAAAGATGATTGCCTCATTCATTGGACAGGCGGGTCGTTTCGGAACAATTGCGCTAGAGGATAAGACGCCTATTACCGCAGATTGGTGTGTTAATCATTGTTTGCCGGTTGTCATGGAAAATGTTCGACAGCAGCGTCCAGAAGCAGAATCATCTTCTATCACGACAACGCTCCAGCTCACTCCGCTAAACGGACAGTCGAATACTTGTCTATGGAATTAGTGAATCGTCCCCCTCACAGTCTCGTCCAGACACCTCGCGACTATTATTTCTGCCGTCCAATTATTAAAAGACCGTGAAGTGACATTTTGCGAAATTTGAGTTATCAATCAGTCCGGGTCAGATTTTTCTTTATTTAGCTTCAAGATCTGGAGACTGCACTCGGCAAACTGCTTCATCTTTGTGATCGTTCATCATTTAAATACGGTTGTCACTTTATAAAACATATATAAACTTAATTTAAAACAATATCGTTAAACTTAGCACTGACAAAACACATAAAATGAAAGCTTAACAACGAACCAGTAACTTGGTCTATTAAATATATCCGTATGTCTTCTCAGTGTCGGGGGACATTATTTCTTACATTTTTGCCCATAACTCAAAATTAGGTTTATTCACTTAACGGCTTTTAGTAATCGGACGGCAGATTTATTCTCTGGAGCTTTAGCGGCAACCTGAGTAAAGCATCACTTGAAGTTTTAACGTTTTATATCAGTTTATTGTGAAGTTTTAATATAAAAATTTGATGTTGTTAGGTGTATTAATCGCTTAATAATCGTTAACAATATTGAAACACTGGAATAAAACTGTGGTTAACATAGCAAACTGACCGATTTTTTCAAGACAATAGACCTGCGGAATTTTGCCTGGTTAAAGTGGTATTCGTCGCATTGGCTTCAAAACTCCCAAGAAGCAATAAAATGTAACACATCGATATTTTATTATTCACATGGAAAATATTATATGACTTCAAAAATATATGCACTCGACACTGGCAGAAATGGCGCGAATTCGCAGCCGATTGCCACCATGAAAAATAGAAGAAGAAGTATTTATTCTCCAAAGTAAAAGATAAACTCGGAGGCATTCGCTTTATGAATCCCGCAAAAGCCGCGGCTACGTTCGAAAAAAGACGTGGAAGAGATCCCCAAAGAAGACTGGGCTCACTGCTTCAGTCAATATTATTCTGCCGATACCACACATCACGCTTGAGAAAACAGTAAAATTTCGAGTTTCTTAACGGAACCTCCTCAGAGGGAATGCCTCACGAACCGGTGGCGGTCCACTGTAAGACCAAATCTGCACTTCATTTAAAAGTGTATCCGCACATTTCTATTTACCCTACATAGATGGCGCCAATTCAATAATTATGTGTGAATTTGATCATTCTCCGACCAACTATGTAATGTTATTCTATAATATTATAAATGTAATTGTGAGTTTGTTTGTTACGCTTCCACGCCTTAACTACTCGACCGATCATAATGAAATTTTGTACACGCATTGTCAGGGGTACAGTGAAGGACGTAGGGTACCAGAAAAAAAGCTGCTGATAGAAAAAATAGTTTACAAAATTATCAAATAATTGTATTTTCAACGGTCTCTGACATGTGTTGAGGACATCAACGCGAGGAAATTCGCGAGATTAAGCTAGTCATAAATAAAACAAAATGTAAGCTCCTGTATTAAAAATAAAATGTACTTAGTTTGTAACACTACCGTCTAATGTTTTAACCGATATCAGAAAAGGAAGATGCTGTTTATCTGTGTATGTTATATATGCGCGTTTTGTTTTTCAAAAATTACATGACCGATTTTATTATATAAAATGAAAGTGAAGATTATATAAAAGTCGGTTAATTAAAAAAAAAAAATATTTTGTTGATAATTAGACAGATAAAAAATCATATTTTACTAAAAATTGATTTTGTTAACTTATAAAATTTTAATAGTCTAAATAAAACCAACACAAAATGCATGCCTGTGATACTTCACAGGCATGCATGTTGCTGAACAGACCCGATACACCGTTAAACCAAACGTGATATGCAACTTTTGACCCTATTCTGAACAACATAAGTGTAGTGCAAGTGCAGCGTTCAAGTCGTGCGCACACCGCGGCTCGATGGTGTCAATTCTAATATAACACAAACTAAATTTAGATTCTCCCTATCTTTTTCTAATGCCAAACACCAAAATGAGATAGCAAACATTTTTAGCGAGTACCAACCTACATTTCTGTCAAATGATTCAAAAAAAAGTTGCGTTTTGCGTATCTTTAGTCAGTTTGTTCCAAAGTCAATCATCAATCATCTAAATCACTCAATTTTGACGTGTCTAAACAAAACTGACAGCACCAAAATTATAGCTATCTTGTTTTGGCGTTTGACATTAGAAAAAGATAGTTATGTTACAACAGAATTATCGCCAATGTGAACTCGTTTGAACAAAGTAATATTTTGGTTTCGCATATTTTATTGTCTAGTGGGAATATTGTTGAATGCGAAAGACCACCCAGCCATTTACCAAAGCTGTCACTGTTGCTTAACCGCAAACGTCCCACGCACAAAAAAATCACCATTACACAACGAGAAGACGATATTAATCATCTCTGTCTGTATACGGCTTTTTGGGTAGGGTTGCCACACATTGGTGCTGATTCGGTAGTAACAGAACTTAACTAAATTTAGTCTCCCTATCTTTTTCTAATGTCAAACACCAAAACGAGATAGCTACAATATTAGTGCTGCCAATTTCGCGATTTCAGAACACACGGAATAAAGATACGCAAAGGCGCAACATTTTTTTGAACCGTTTGACAGAAACGTAGGTCCTGTACTCGCTATAAATGTTTGCTATCTCGTTTTGGTGCCCGATATTAGAAAAAGATAGGGACAGATCAAACTTAGTGAAGTTCTGTTACAACAGAATCAGCACCATTGACTCAAACTTCTTTAGGCACGATGCGGAAGAAATTGAATATGATATATAAAGGTTAAAATGCGTTACTTGTTATGCTTCTTCCGAGTTCCGAACGAGTTCCGAAGTCACGACAAAATTTCTTAATTTTGACGTGCCTAAGCAAAACTGACAGCACCAAAATTGTAGCTATCTCGTGTTAGCGTTTGACATTAGAAAAAGATAGGGAGACATTAAAGTTCTCTTACAGTAGAATAGACACACAATGGTGCTGATACTGTTGTAACAGAACTAAACTAAATTTGGTCCCTCCCTATCTTTTTCTAGTGCCAAACGTCAAAACGAGATAACAAACGTTTATAGTCAGTACCGACCTATGTTTCTGTCAAACGGTTCAAACAAAATGTTGCGTTTTTGCGTATTTTTAGTTCGTGTGTTTCGAAATCGCGTTTAAATCTTTAATTTAGGCGTTTCTAAACGAAACTGACAGCACCAAAATTGTAGTTATGTATCTCGTTTTGACGTTTGACTTTGGAAAGAGATAGGGAGGAACTAAGTGTGGTTAAGTTCTGTTACAACAGAATCAGCACCAATAGCATTCATTTGAAGCTTCGTCTATTGTCGGTAAACGCCGTAAGACCGTGCCCAAAGAAGCGCACGCCGCGGGTAGGTGCACTTCTTTGACGGGGACGTTTACGCCGCCCCGCCGCGCCCGGCACTCGTGCGTCTATAGATATGTGGTCTGAGGTGACAGCCCTAAATTTAATAATGCACAATGTTTTATCGGAAATTGCGCGCGTCTGCTGACCCACATCTGAGCCGGTGTGACAATGCGCCGGCGATACTTACTTTTTTTATACATTTAATTTGACCCCACAGAGTTGAGTAAGCGCAGAGAGCGCGCACGTCTGTATGTTGAGCTGTTCACCGCTCAACGACTGAACACGTTGTTTTGATAGTTGATATTGCGGTAGAAAATAAATCATGGACGTATGTAGACAAACAAATTATCATCAGACAATCACCGTCGTGCTCTTTCATTAATTTTACTTTAGCCCGCGGCTCCGCCCGCGTGAATGTTGGTCTTCCGCTACATAGGAAATCCCGAAACATAGATTTATATGAAGAGCCTTGATATCCACTTTTACTTGAGCTCTCGCACCTTAAAGGTGGTTACTAAAACAGGGATCAAGCTGTATCTTCAATTCTACTGAACTAATTTTGATGAGACATGCCATACATACATATAGTCACGCCGGTATCTCATAAGGGTAGGCAGAGATCACAGTGTGTCACGTACTACGATCCAGACACACCTCCCTCGCTTCATCCACATCCATACATGTTTTCATAGACTTTCATCGATTAAGGGTGCTACGAACTTGTCCTTTTTGAAACAAGTTGTTCATTTGATCAAAGTTTCTCCTGGGCGTCCTCTTTCGACACTTCCACTCACATTCGTCTGGTATATTCGTTTCGTCATTCGAATCTCACTCACTCACTCTCTCTAAATGACCAAACCACTGGAGCGTTTCTTTCTCGATCCTTATCACCACATCGTACTTCAACTTACACCCATCCTTCATCACGGTATTCCTCAACCGATCAGATAGTAGGTACTGTTATAAAGTTCACAGGCGATATGGTACTAGAGACGGATCATCGTCATCATATCTGCTTCCTGAACCAGAGTCCCGGGTTCGAAGCCGGTAGGGGCAAATTTAAAGGGGCCGGTAGGAGAAAAGTAAAATAAATGAAAGAGCGTGGTGATGACTTTCCGATGATAATTTATTGTCTATACACTTCTTGAATTATTTTCTACCGCAATCATCATATCAGACTATAGACGTCCACTGCTGGACATAGCTCTCCTCTAATTATCGCCACATCGAGCGGCTACGAGCCGCCTGCATGCACCGATTGCCCGCGACCTTCACCAGGTCATCAGTCCACCTAATCAGGCTCGACCCGCACTACGCTCTCCGGTTCGGGGTCGCCACTCCAGCACTTTAAAACCCCAACGTCTATCGGTTCTGTGAGCTATGTGCCCACTGCCACTTCAGCTTTACAATCCTTTGAGCCACGTCGGTAACTCTAGTTTTGCAGACTACCTCATAAGAAAACGGATATAAAACACCATCATAGTGTTATCGTAGGAAAAGCAGCGCTGTCCCGCTAGTGTAAAATTTAAAAATATAAGATGCATGATAGAGAAGCGGACCCTGGCATTTAATTAAGAAAACATTACGTACAATGGCGTCACGGAACATTATATGTTGACAAACACGGCTGGCATTCAAACTGCTGGCATTTAAGCGGTGTTGCGCTAATCTGTGATTAGTGGGTAGTTTAAAAAAATATTTCCTCAAATTATACTGTTAGTGGATTTATTATAAAATTAACTTTTGCCCGCGGCTCCGCCCGCGTGATTGTCGCTTTTTCGCTACATGAGAATTCCCGAAATAATCCTAGATTTATATAAAAAAATCTAAGAACGACTTTTACTTGACCTCTCGTACCTTAACGGCGGCTACTAAAACAGGGATCAAGCTGTATCTTCAATTCTACTGGACCGTTTTTGATGAAACATTCCGCAGTATTTAAGTCGGAACAGTACCTTTAAGATTATAACAATTTAATCAAAATCTACGCGCTGGTTTTTACGTGAAACTCGAACAAACATGCAAACAAACATCGATGAAATTGGTTTCAGAAGCCCTTAATTAGTTGATCTAAGTATTTAGTTGATCTAAGTATTTTTTTAATACTTTTGATTTAGTACATTTGACATTTAAAATTTTAATATAGTAATAGATATTTCTCGCTGTAGTTCGGTACAAATGTCGGATGGTTCTATTTTAATAAAATAAATAATATTTGTTTTAATATACCTGTTACAGACCTCTGAATGTTATAGACATACCATGTATTTATTATAATATTAAATACCTCTCGATTTCTGGTTATTACAGACTTGTAAATTGTATAGACGTTAACAAGATGCTAGATATCGGCACCCTGCTTAAGAGTCAAGTAACATGCAGTAACTGTGCCATGAGATAACTATTTGAACCTACCGCACGATACTGGCCTCCATAGAAAGGGGGATCTGGTCAATCCACTCCACGCCGTCTGGTTCCGGAGTCGCCACTTCAGTATTTTAGGACCCCGACTACTAACTATATACGATGTCTATTGCCACTTCAGCTTGCAGTTCTTTGAGCCACACAAGTGACTCTGGTTCCCCTGTGGATTTTATATCGCAGGGGAACTCCGAGCGTAGCTCTTTCCAGCTCTGGCTGTGTAACTTTGAGCTGTCTTAGTACATTTATTTGTTCAAAACATATTACACAAATAATTTAGCACGTTTTAACCTTATCTAAATACCACGCAAATCTTAAATATGATTTTATTTAAAAGGTAATATCATAAGTGTTTGTCTTACAATAAGTTTTTTTGTTATATTTACCTGTACCGTCGCTTCTATACGTTAGTAGCGCTATGGTTGCGCGTGACCCGCCTTCACCTTATGGCGGGCGTTTGTACAGAGCCGGCCGACAATGGTACGGGTACCACATAGTCGAGTCATGTGTTTGCGTTACCGTTCCGGGTCAGTGGTGACGACACCCGACTATAAATAGTACTCGTACTCGGAAAATTCATCATCACCATCCCCAGTCCATATCGTCCCCGCTACAGGGGCACGGACCTCCCCTGATCGGGAGGGGGATTAGGCCGTAGTCTACCGCGCTGGCCTAGTGCGGGTTGGTAGACTTCACACACCCTTGCGGACATGTAGGTTTCCTCACGAAGTTTTCCTTCTCCGTTAAGTACATCGGTGTCTACAATGTAGACCGTACATGAATTATAAACAATTTAGTGGTGCGGGACCGGAATTGAATCTACGATCATTTCGATCGCAAGCGGTGTCTGGCGCCACAATATCTTTTTTTTTTAAAAGACACCTTCCGCATTAGGATTAATATTCCTGTGTCGCGGGGACTTTACAAACATTCAAATAACGGGAACACAGAACACCCAGACTCGGAACAACGATTTGTGGTTTACACATAGTTGTGTTGTCCCGTGTGGGGATCGAACCCACAACACTCGACAGCGCAGTGGAGAAGCGACCGCTTAAACGACTGCGCTATGCGTGCAGTCTTCACCAATATACAATGTGAATGTTGAAAAATTCATGTGGTTATATTTATTAATTTAATCTTCTTACACAACGCGTGACTGCGGACTGACTGCCCGAGGCATTCTCTGCCGGTGTACCTTTGGCTAGTGCCGAGATAATAAATTAGGTGCAATGAGAATGACAGACACAACAAAACATATTTATCAACATATCAAAGAAGTGTGGTGAGAATAAAATGTACATTCTAATAGGTACTCGTATATAAGTATACCTATAACATACCATTATCGATTTGCACCCCAGAGGTGACTCGCTCGCCACTACGTTTGGTGCCTAAATTAAATGCACGGCCAAACCCTTCCTGTACAGTGTCATGAAGGTAACGTAACCTCCCCCCCAATGGAAGTAGTGTCTTGTCTGAATCTAGTGTGAAACCATGAAGCGGGCTGCATTTTCGGCCTTCTCGAGTTGCTGGTTGGTGCGCGCGAAAACAGTCCATAGTACATAGGGTAATATTTCCATGCTCTCAGCGTTTAGGGAGGCATATGGAACGATGTACACTTAACACTCGCGCACGATTTCAATACTACACTTGCACTACTCTCATGCTGCATTGAATACGGTCGAAAATTGTATATCATATCTGGATATAACGTAACGACGGGTCCGTCCACGGGATCTTATTTTGTGATTGTCTTTGAGATATTAAAGTTTTACAAGCTAATAAAACAGTACATTGGTGGTTTAGTAGTGGTAGATCCGGCTTGCTATCGAAAGGTTGTGGATTCAATCCCGGTTCCGTACCACTGAGTTATTTCTAATTCGTGTACGGTCTAGGTAGAGTAGGAAAACTCGGTGAGAAAATCTGTATGCCTGTATGGGTGTATGAAGTCCACCAACCGGCACTAGACCAGCGTGGTAGACTACGGCCCTCTTGATGAGGGGAGGTCTCCGCCCGTGTGGTGGGGACAAATATGGTTAGGGGTTAAAATTAATAAAATAATTGACTCTGTCAATGATCTGAAATTCTCAATAAAATTTTGCGTTTTACCACTGAAAAAATTTATGAATTTCGATCAGAAACTTAATTTTGTTGGATAACTAACGTTTTTTTTTTTAATTAAATTACCACTAATGAACATTCTGTTCCGGTCACTTTTTGTATAATTGTGCCCATGCAAGATCGACGCGAGACTCACCCGGTCGTCTTGCATCGGTAAATTAAGTTTTAGTATGGACATCGTCCTTACATACCCAGTCTTGCATCTGCTACAAGAGTTGCACAAGCCTTGTGAGACCTAGATTTTTGTTTTATCAAGTCTCAAAATAGACGTGTTCAATATTTATATAGAACTAACTACAACCCGCGGCTTCTCACAGCTTATCCCAATTCTCGGCATCATATCTGTCATTGCCAGTCTTGCGCGCAAGAACAAGTCATTTTTCTTTGGGTAATTTTATTTTTGTGCATTGCGTTATATTTGCGCCAATTAATCCGTCTATTATCTCGCGGTACGCTTTCAAAATATTACCTTTTAATGATTAAGAAGCGTACCTCAAACCATTAAAGTTGGGTATCATAATCACCCGATGTAAGGTGATAACAGTAAAGCTATCATCAGCCGGTGAAAACACGCCATTGGAAATGGGTCTCCCCCTAAAATAGAGGGATTCGTTGTCGTTGTTGTGTTGTCGTTCCCTACTGTATCATGTAGCTGGTTCTGATGGCGTTCACAGGAAGAGATGCGGTGCCTCTGTTATTATGTCATCTCCAAGACGCTTGTCAAGCGTGGAGGATACGGCACATCCCTTCTTCTTAAAGAATAGACTCATGTCCAGCAGTGGCCTTCCACGAACTAATGCTGTAAAGGTCATGGACATTGCTGGGCTCGTTTTGCCGGCGCTTACCCTCCGTAAGGCACGGCGCTGAAACACCCTGTATAATTATGAGAATCAATCAAAACAACATTCCGCCGACATGTCCGTTAGATGATTTCAATATGCATAAATTAATCACAGTTTGGAACGGTTAAATTATTATAGAGACGCACCTGACCTTGGCGAGCGTTCAAAGGAATTCCGACGGAGTTGTGTAAACAAGACACATTGACATTTGACGCGCGCGAAGTTCACGCGGGCTGTCACGATTTAGAAAAAGAATAAAAAAGACTAGAAACTGCTTGAATTATCCTCAGTTTTTTTTTATAATCACCTCAGATTTAAAGAAGTTATATTTATACTATTATACAACTGTTAAATGTCAAATTTTCAAAAATATTTAAAAACAGACTCAAATCGACTAATTAAGGACTTCTGAAACCAAAATCCGTCGTTGTTTGTTTGTTTATTCGAGCTTCACGCAAAAATTAAAACTATTCTAGTCTTGAAGGTACTATTCCGACATTAATAGTGCGGCATGTTTCATCAAAATCGGTCCAGTAGAATTGAAGATACAGCTTGATTCCTGTTTTAGTAGCCGCCGTTAAGGTACGAGAGCTTAATAAATGTGGCAAAAGTGATTGTAGGGCTTTCTATATAAACCTATGGTTGTTTCCTGATTTCCCATGTAGCAGAAAACCGACATTCACGCGGGCGGAGCCGCGGGCGAAAGCTTAATAGCTTAATAGCTTTTTTTAACTAATGTGGAACTGAGTAGTTTTTTTGTAATACATTTGATTTACAATATTTGACGTTAACAATTTTATAATAGTATAGGCGTTATACAAAAGATGGTGCTCCGCTGATGACGAGATCTACCGGTGCTTAGGGCTCCGGAGTGAGGAACCTACTCACAGTGCGAGCCGTGTCCGAGAGCACTGCCTTCTGTATCAGATTCTTCACCCGAATGATTAGCGAGAGCTTCTGAAGGTGTTGGTCGAAGCGTTCACATTATTATTAACCCTCAGTCAGGGTTACCGGCACTTCTTCCCGCGGGTGAAGGGCGGCCACCGGAGCCCACCCCGCAGACACTTACCCCGCAATTAATCTTAATTAGTCGGGATTATGTTAGGGTGTGTAGCGTCACTCAGTCTCTTCACGCGGACGCTGTCAGAACTAGCCGAGGGACGTACCGTAACTACCGCGGTCACCAAATCCCCTGCCAAGCGTGCAGATTATGGCAAATCTCTCCTTCTCGAGGAGGGAGCAATGTACTGTCACGGGCTGATGGTACATACATACACTCACGCCGTATAGTACATACTACATACATACATAANNNTTTCCCATTGGGGTAGGCAGAGACCACTTCCTTCTACCTGCTACGATCGTTTGATGTAGCAAAGTGGCTATTCGCTTTTCGCCCCCGCGCGAAACGAGACGTGTCGTGTGTGAAGATTAAATCTATGGACATTTTCGTACGCCAACGTAGACCTCCGTCGAGTCTCCCGTGGACCCCTGGGGGTCCACCTGGACCACTTTGGAACCTCTGTATTAAACGATTTCAGAAGACCTTTTTTAAGTAGCAACGCTATTTTCAAACGGCCCTATAGATTCCCCTCTCCAGTGACCCCTCTTCAGTGTACCGTTCACGACGCCGAAAGAGAGAGATAACGTCAGCTCCGAGCTCCCACTCCAAGCAGACGGGGGATTTTATAAATACGAGCGGTTGCTCTTTAGAAGACTGCCGTTCAGAGAGTATTAGCGGGAGTTTTGGCGCCAACCCGAGTGAAGCATCACTAATTTAACGTTTTATATTAGTTTATTGTGATGTTTAATATATACATGTGGTGTTGTTTTGTGTACTAATCGTTTAATAATCGTGAACAATATTCAAACACTGGAATAAAACTGGGACTAACATAGCAGAGTGAGTATTTTTTTCAAGGCAACAGACCTGCGGAATTTTGCCTGGTCAAACGGTATTCTTTGGATTGAATTCAAAACTCCCAAGAAACAATAAAATGCGATGCACCGATATTTAATTGTTCACTTCTCAAGAATATTATATAACTTCAAAAATATATACACTCGATACTTGCAGGCATGGCGCGAATTCGCAGCCGATTGCCACTACGAAAAATAGGAGAAGAAGAATATTAGAGATACGGCCTTGAAATTTTTACAGTATACACAGTGCGTCCATTAAGTTTCGGGACACGAACCATATTTCAACAACTAATAGCGCCATCTATGTGTTGAAATGTCAACGTGGAACAAAGATCGGTCATTAAATTCAATGCAAAACTTGGTGAAAGTGCATCGGAAACATTCCGGTTGATGCAGCAAGTGTACGGCGATCAGTGTTTGTCTCGAGCAAATGTTTTTTGGGGCGCAAACGTTACTTGGATGCCCGAGTGTCGCTAGGGGATGACAAACGTGAAGGAAGACTAATTTCAGCTTACACACCCGGAATGATTGAAAAAGTTTGCGATTATGTTGCGAATGATCGCAATGTTTCTCTAAAAATGATGGAAGAGCCTTTGAATATCGACAAAGAAGCAATTCGTCTCAAAGAGGATTTGGGCAAAACAAAGGTCTGTGCAAATTTTGTTCTACACACACTGACGGAAGAGCAGAAATCGCTTTGTGTCAATCATTCCAGGGAAGTCGTTGCAGCCGCCAGAAATGATCCAAACTTCCTGAAATCAATTGTTACTGGCGACGAAACATAGTGCTTTCAATAAGATTCAAAAACTAAGCGCCAAGGTGCGGAATGGAAGTCGAAAAACTCACCACAAGCCAAAAAAAACCACCCATTGTATTCACCTGATTTGGCGCCGGGTGTGTCCTTATTTCCAAAGTTGAAGTTGAGAGGGTGCTTTTTTGAAGATATTGAGACCATCAAAACGGCTTCGACACGAGCTTTGGAGGCTGATCCACACGATGAGCTGGACCACGCATTTGAATCACTGTTGAATCGCTGTAACGAGTGTATTAAAGCGAAGGGAGACAACTTCGAATAATAAATTCTTAAAACTCGAGATACATATCTTGTTTCGATTGCGATTTATGGAATCAGTCTCGGAACTTAATGGATGCAGTGTGTGTTCTTAAAAGTATAAACGATCTATATAGGGGAAAAAATCGGCCTTTTTGAAAATGTCTCACTGGTATAGTCCCTTGATTCACGTGGACCTGCAACGTGCTCTTTAACGATGTTGTCAACCCTGAGGAGTGGAAACTAGGGTCAAGGCCGCGTGTCGTAAGATGAACCTGATCAAAATTCATGTGTACGAGGTCACCGCCACAGCCGCGTAACACCTGCGTGGCCGCTCTCAACCGGTCATGGTGTCCTGGTACCGCGTCTTTAGATCCGGTGGTCGCGGGTTCGAATTCATTTTTATTTGATCTCCAATCACGATGCGATGCAAAAAGCTTTTTCTGTCGTTGAAACAGTAGTTCACACGTGAGAAAACGCCGTTCGACGTCTCTCGGCTTCAATTCATACGGCACCCAATGTCCTTGCTTCTGGATCATTCCTAACACTTAAACGTTTCGAAACTCTTGACTCATCTACTTGTAATGTTTTTCCAAGTTCTGCAAGCGTCTGACATCGGTCTTGATTAAACAATTCCTCCAATTCTTTGTCTTCAAATTTTTTCGGAGCGCCAGAACGTTCTTTATCCTCAAGTTCCAATTCATTATTTTTGAAGCGTCGAAACCAATCTGTACATGTCGTATCCGACAGAGCATTGTCGCCGTAAGTCTTAACAAGATTTCTGTGTGCATCAGCTGCAGATTTCTTTTGAAAAAAAAATAGTGTAATAAAATTCCCCGCAAATACACTTTATTTGGCACAGAAGTAGACTTTTTCAAAACTAATAAAAAATGCTTTGTTTATGCAATAGTCAACTATCATACACTGAAATTTAAGGTCAGATACAGTACTTCCTTATAAGTGCGTTGTCAATCGAAATTCCATGCATGAAGTGTTACTACTGCCATCTATGTAGAAACAGCGAGAACTTATTCAAAGGTCCTAATATCGCTCATCCAATAGAACAATGACGTAATTACATTTTTGCAATTTATCATAAGAAACGTTTCAGTTTATAATTGTATTATACCCATTTTGTAAATCATATCGATTATCATGATTTTTCATAATTTATTTATATATTATTATTAATAATTTGAGCATTCTCGAAAAAAATCCACATTAAACAACAAATCATCCAAATAAAATTCAAAACACAAAATAAGTCATTATTCTAATTCGATGAGCGATAGGTTTACGATAGAAGTGTGCCCCTTGTGTGTTTAATAAAATATTTCTTATGTATTATTATCTGTTCTTGCGGATGCTTGAGAGCCAGCCGAGGGTTCCGCCGGGGTAACGCGCCGCGGCGTTATCCGGGCGTTCCTGTAAGAACGCCCGGATAACGGAATACCGTCTAAATCCGCTGCGGTCTCCGAGACGCGCGCCGAACGCGGGGATTATGGTAAACCCCTACTTTTTCAAGGTGACACGGTGAACCCCGGTGAACTTCGTACCACCCATAAATGAATTTATTCGATTTTTCAGTTGTTCCTTTGGGTTTTCCTAATTTTATTTTTTCATAAACCACCTGTGTATTATTCAAATCGGTCGAGCCGTTTTCGAGTTGTTATGCGAGACTAACCCACGGCGATTGATTTTTAACTGCCGATGCAAAAAAGGGATGTTATAAAATTGACGTGTGTGTCAGTTTGTCTATGTATCTGTCTGTCTTTGTGTATGTCTGTGGCCTCATAGCTCCCAAACGAATGGACCAATTTTGATGGGGTTTCCTTTATTGTATATACAGATTTATTTACTAAAATGTGTTTAGCCGTGTAAAGTCACTTACATGTATTTGTTGTGGTGTCCCCCAGTGATGTCCAAGTTCGCGGTGCGCGTGGACGCGGCGGTGTCGGCGCTGGGCGGCGGCGCAGGCGCAGGACTCGACGAGAACGACTTCATCGACGCGTCGCGGCTCGTGTACGACGCCGTGCGCGAGATCCGCCGCGCCGTGCTCATGAACCGGGTGAGCCGCCCGCGCAGCCGCCCGCGCAGCGTTCGGACCACCTCAGGACACGTCCTGATCTCATCTAGAATTGACACTGTCACGGGACATGTCCTGATATAAGGTCAGAGATGATATCGGGACATGACCTGACATAAGATCAAAGATATTTCATAAGTTGACGCTGTCACAGGACACGTCCAGATATGAGATCAGAGATGATATTACATAAGTACAGTTGACACTGTCATAATTTTTAGGCAGTGTGTCCCAATTTTTTGGAGTCAGACCGGTGCAAAGCGACAGAACACATAACATATTTGATTAGTTCGCCCACAGACTGTATCGTAAAAATAACCAGTAACGCTACTGTAAGCGTATATTTACGTTCAAATTAAAATTAATTATTCGAATGCACATCTAGACGTTAGTAAGTCTATGTTCAATTGTAAGTTTATACTTGAATTGGTCTCTCTGTAAATGTATGCATATATGTGTACCGTTACCTGATGATTGGTTAATTATGTCGATGATGGTAACTTAGGACGAGGAGGAGCTGGATCCCGAAGACCTGGAGCTAGATGAGCACTACACGCTGGAAACGCGCAGTAAATGTGAGCGAGCAGCCGCTGTTGCACTTGCCTGCTGTCCGTCTCTGTCCGTGTTGTCCGTTGCTGTCCGTGTTGTCCGTTACTGTTGCTGTCATTGTTAACACCTCGCCCTTCTACCCATCGAGCAAATCGGCTCTTCTGTGTCATTTTTAATGTCAACTTTAAAGATTTCGAATCGCATACGATGGCCACCACTGCTCTTACGCATACATTTCACCTTTATACATTCACAATTCAATACGAATCTGTTCATTCGTTCATTTCATTCAATTTTTAATGCACATAGCTAATCCTTGCTTCTGTTTTTAATGCGAACTGTTCGTTCATTCATTCATTCTTTTTTTTAAAGCAAATCCTTATTTTTTATTTTTAATCCATTTTAATGCGAAACTGGTCATTTACTCATTAATTTTTTTATTGGAAACTGCTCATTCGTTCATTCGATTTTAAAAATGACCTGCTACTGTAACATCGTTTCGCTTTTCAAAGCATTCTGCTTATTCTCCTATTTGAATTATCATACGAAACTTCCCATTCAATTATTCGTATACATTGATAGCCAGAGTGGTCTGTATCGACCCCCAGGGGTCGACGAGGACGTGCAAGGGGTCCACGCCAACTGTCAAAAACACATTTGAAGTTAATAAATTTACAAAAAAATCATATTAACTACACTTTGGGGGTCTACCCAAAAGTGAAAAACATTACGAGACAAAAAAGTTTGAGGGCCTCTGGTTTACATTGTAATTTTGAACGAATGATCGAGCAGTGGTGACACCTGTCCGGTGTAATATTACTGTGTCTAAATTGAGATGCTATCATACACTTGTATGAAAAACAGATATAATGTTGTTTTTATTATTTTAATTTCTTTTTGTCATAGCATGCATTAGAAGTGACCCAATTTCATTCCATTGTTTGTAACAAGTAGATATCTTAATTGTGGTGTGAGCGAAATTGTATTAAAGTTGTTTCTTTTTTTGATGTCTCCTATATCTGTGGGGAAGGATATGGAAGGTGTTTATGGTGGTAGGTTGGAGAGAAGATTACGCGAGCCTTCGAACTATAGAATAGATTAATACAGTATGCAGGAACAACTCTGAGACAATTCGCCGCAGCCCTCGCATGCTATGTGTTTGTGTCCGTGTTTGCATGTTTTGTGTCGTGATTAACGCGCCGCAGACCAGCGACGACCTGGACACCGACACCGAGTTCGAGCCCGTCGAGGATATGACCATGGAGACCAGAAGCCGATGTGAGTACGCCGGTGTCACAGTCCACCGTGACGTGTCCAACCGTACCACTACGATCGGGACATTTTGGACTGCACCAGTTCCGATCAGGGAAATGAGTCATTTGATACCACGCTGTCGCCACTGCGCCATTTTGGACCCCTTCTTTTTGAAAGATATTTTCGACACTAATTTTGCATCTCATCATCATCCCCAGTCCATATCGTCCCCACTATAGGGGCACGGACCTCCCCTGACCAAGAGGGGGGTTAGGCCGTAGTCTACCGCGCTGGCCTAGTACGGGTTGGTAGACTTCACACACCCACGCGGCCATGCAAGTTTCCTCACGAAGTTTTCCTTCTCCGTTAAGTACATTGGTGTCTACAATGTCGACCGTACGTGAATTACAAACAGTAAATCACTGGTACGGGACCGGGATCGAACCCACGACCCTTCGATCGTGAGCCGTGTCTAACACCACTACACCACTAATGCACATCTCATTTTCTCATAATTTTTAATTTCGCCATTTAGGACGTAGTAGTGATTTCGCGCTTGCTAAACAATTATACCGTTCCTCCATCTCTCCCTACGGATGCTGTCAGAACCAGCCGAGGGTGTACCGGGATGACGTGCGGTAGCGTTATCAATAATTAGCGTTATCG
>WUAW01011072.1:48712-59238 GCA_017165845.1 Thaumetopoea pityocampa
AGCCACGGGAATGCAATGAGGAACATTAACATTTTTAACCTTATAAAATTGCGGCGTCGTGGTTCGCCACCCGACACGTCTCGTTGCCCGCGAGGGCGAAATGTGGGTTGTNAGCCACGGGAATGCAATGAGGAACATTAACATTTTTAACCTTATAAAATTGCGGCGTCGTGGTTCGCCACCAGACACGTCTCGTTGCCCGCGAGGGCGAAATGTGGGTTGCGGATAGCCACTCTGCTACATTGAACGATCGTAGCAGGTGGAAAGAAGTGGTCTCTGCCTACCCTTATGGGATATCGGCGTGTGTGTACGTATGTATGAATTATAATATTGTTGTTGTTCATGTGAAAATTTCTATTTGCCTGTATTTTTCTTTTTTAAATAAACTATTGTCGATAAATCATGATAAACACCATACAAGTCTGAATGATGTGTTCAAAAAGTATATTTTATTATAAAATGATTTCAGTATTTCATTTGACAAATCTTTCGGGATGTCTTAATCATAACACTGCAGGTAAAACATTTTATTCCTTTTGATCATACCATTAAACTGTAAATAATAATTCAACTAACACTTGTGTAAATACTAACATAGGATCCGTTTGTCTAACTAACCCTACTGATAATATGTCATATGTCGTCCTGTCCTTTATTTTATATTAATCACTCTGGTCGAAGATATTCCGTCATTTTACCGGCGATATTATTTTCACCGCTCACTCCAGTTTATGTCATGACACTCGCAGAAACGGTTATTGGCAGAATTGTACCAATCTGGCACAAAAGTAACAAGTGAAATGCAGTGAGTGTTGTAATTATTGGTCCGACATGCACGCAGGACCGACAGGCTCATTTTCATAGTTCATTTTATTGATGTTATATTAACTTCTAATATAAATACCTTTGTTACTTCAGGGGTGTTCTTGAAACCTATTAAAAATATTTAATACCGTCTCCACTATGATATTTACTGAGTTGATTATAAAATAAAAGCATAAGAGGTATTGCAATGTGGGAATGCAATTTGAACCTTATAAGATGGCGGCGTCGTGGTTCGCCACCCGACACGTCTCATTGCCCGCGCAGGCGAAATGTGGGGCACGGATAGCCACTTTGCTACACCAAACGATCGTAGCAGGTGTAAGGAAGTGGTCTGTGTCTACTCCAATGGGAAACAGGCGTGACTATATGTATGTATGTACGAGGTATTTCCTTATCTTGGTTTCAAAGTTATTTATCAGGTAGAAAACAATGGGTATGGATTGGCTCATTTAGGAGCGAAGATCTAATTGTATCTATGGTGTATCCTAGGGCAGTACATTGGGCTCTTTACTTTTTCTCATATACACATATGTCAGGATTGGAATTTTAATAATTTCATTGTGTTAACAACTCCGGAAATCCTACTAAGCTTTAGTTTGGCAAAATAAATGACAGAGTTTTACGAGTTGTATTGTTAAAATACGAATGGGGCTTGCTTGTTATCATCTTATTTTGCCCGTCTCCAAATTATTAACAGAGATCTATGTAAAAGAGCGAGGGATTTTAATCGTATCTTCCTTTCTTATCAACTTCATCCATTTTTGGGGCTTTCCTTTCTTATGGTAGCCCAAGATCCACTGCTTATAATGATTCACATATACATAAATATATTGCAATGTTTATCATTTATAATTGACTAAACATCATCGTACATATATAGCACACGAGTAAGGCTATGTAAAAGCACGATTATGTAAAAGTTCATGTGTTTTTAAATGACCTATCTGTGTGAATCTCTTGTCACATATTTTACAAATATAAGGTCTATCACCTATATGAACACGTTTATGTCTTTGTAAATTACTCAATTCGGTGAATCGCTTACCACATGTTTTGCAAATATAAGGCCTATCACCATTATGAACACGTTCATGTTTTTGTAAATTACTTAATTCTATGAATCTCTTTCCACACGTTTTACATATATGAGGTCTATCACCTGTATGAACACGTTCATGTGTTTTTAAATGACTTATTTCTGTGAATCCCTTATTACATATTTTACAAATATTAAGTTTATCACCAGTATGCACACGTTCATGTCTTTGTAAACTACCTGTTTGTGTAAATCTTTTATCACATATTTTACAAATATACGGTCTATCACCACTATGTACACGTTCATGTGATTGCAAACTACCAATTTGGGCGAAACTTTTATCACATATTTTACAATTATAAGGTCTTTCACCGGTATGTACGCGTTCATGTCTTTGTAAATTACTTAATTCTGTGAATCTCTTACCACATATTTTACAAATATGTGGTCTATCACCAGTATGAACACGTTCATGTCGTTGTAAATAACTTAACTCGGTGAATTTTTTATCACATATTTTACAAATATAAGGTCTATCACCAATATGTACACGTTCATGAGTTTTTAAATGACCTATTTGGATAAATTTCTTATCACATGTTTTACAAGTATAAATTTTATCACCAGAATATACACGTTCATGTCTTTGTAAGCTACCTAATTCAATGAATCTCTTATCACATACTTTACAAATATGTGGTTTATCACCAGAATGTATTCTTTGATGTCTTTGTAGATTACCTATTCGGGCGAATCTCTTGTCNAGTTTTTAAATGACCTATTTGGATAAATTTCTTATCACATGTTTTACAAGTATAAATTTTATCACCAGAATGTACACGTTCATGTCTTTGTAAGCTACCTAATTCAATGAATCTCTTATCACATACTTTACAAATATGTGGTTTATCACCAGAATGTATTCTTTGATGTCTTTGTAGATTACCTATTCGGGCGAATCTCTTGTTACATATTTTACAAACATAAGGTCTATCGCCGGTATGTACCCTTTCATGTCTCTGTAAACTACCTATTTGTGTGAACCTCTTATCACACACTTTACAAATATAAGGTTTATCGCCGGTATGTACACGTTCATGCGTTTGTAAACTACCTATTTGCGTGAATCGCTTATCACATACTTTACAAACAAAAGGTCTATCGCCGGTATGTACACGTTTATGCGTTTGTAAATTACCTATTTGTGTGAACCTCTTATCACATATTTTACAAACATAAGGCTTGTCACCGGTATGTACACGTTCGTGTGTTTGTAAATTACATATTTGCGTGAATCTTTTACCACATGTCTTGCAAACATAAGAGCCATCATCAGCAATTATACTATTGTCTTTAGATTGTCTGGATTTCTTTGCAACAGGATTACCTGAAAATATAATTTGTAATTAACTTATCAGTGCCTACTGCAATATATACTTTTGCTGCAGGCCTCTCTGATATTAGACGATTTACACTTTCCTCAGATCGGTAACGCTCTGCCTAACATAACCTCACGGATTTATAAATAACACAAGACTTTGAGGATAATGCACATCTTTAGTTGTATAGGAATATTCACTATTCTACTTTCTCAGTAACCTGTAGGTTTACAGGTGACTGAGAAAGTAGTATCAAACATATAAATCACGGCCAGGTCTGCGAAAGAGTGATCAAGAATGAGGCAAATACTAAGTTCTTGATATGACTTTATCACTGATTGATAGATGATTATGAGGTAACGGTGGATATTCATTCGACGGTGATTGCTTACCAATAGCTTACTAAGATATTCGTGTCGCTTTTTCCTCTCGTAAGGGAGAGTCGCTGCATCACAAGCTTGCTCACTAGTTTCAATAAACAAATTCCCTATTAACAGGATAATATAGAAACCACGTCTTAATTCACCTGTGTCCCATCCAATAGGCTCTGTGCTCACAACTCTTGTTGCATTCTGTTCATCAGCAACTCCATTTATCTTATCTTTTATACAGTTCAATGGGTTATCATCTTCTGGGTCTGAACTGATCTGTTCGTCATCTATATCTGAATGATCTGAAGCCAGATGTAAGTCAACATCTGGTTCTGGTCTGTCTGCAAATAGAACATCACCACCATTAGTTGAAACATGTCTACTGCTGGATATAGACCACGTAATATGGGATGATGTACATCGTTATTTTGTATTAATTTTTCCAATGTTAGATATGCACAGGTCTTTCTAAAATGTCAGAAATATGAAAAAGAAAACAAAATGATTTACTAATCTTTTTTCGAAGAGTGAAAAAGAAAAATTGAGTTACACATAAAGTTTATGAGAGTTAAATTTAAGGAAATCGATCAAGGAGTATGTTTTTTAAAACTCCCGCATTAGGATTAATTCCTGTATCGCGGGGACTTTACAAACATTCAAATAACGGGAACACAGAATACCCAAGCAGCACTTTGAAGCTTAACAATTAACAAACGAACATCGACGGATTTGCTTTCAAAAGCCCTTAATTAGTCGATTTGAGTAGTATTTTTTAAACATTTTTGATTTACAACATTTGACATTTATCAATTTTATAATAATATTATAGATGAAGTTTAATATTGATATTGACAATTCGATCATATCTGTAGGGGGAAAGGTTCTGATAGTTCTCAAGGATTCAGTAGTTCCAAGAATAATATAAATTATAATTATGACAAGCAAAAATGCAGCNTTTGAGTAGTATTTTTTAAACATTTTTGATTTACAACATTTGACATTTATCAATTTTATAATAATATTATATATGAAGTTTAATATTGCTATTGACAATTCGATCATATCTGTAGGGGGAAAGGTTCTGATAGTTCTCAAGGATTCAGTAGTTCCAAGAATAATATAAATTATAATTATGACAAGCAAAAATGCAGTAAATACTTGACGAAATATCGTAAGACGTATCATGATCCTGTTGAGTTCGTGTTTGAAAACGAACTGACGAGTCGACGGTTAATAGTCACTGCAGCAACCCACCTGCCTCTCTTTCTTGCCATATTCCGATTCTCTGTTAAACTGTACGACTAAACTTTGAAATGTTCTTACCTCCGCTACTTTTAACCTCTGTTCTAACATCTCTCTCACATGTAAGATGTGTTCTTTCTTTTATATTGGGTAGTGAATCTATATGGATTTGATGAACGGCTGTACTTATCAAAGGCGTGACTTCTATGTCGTCAATTTTCTTAAATTCTTTACTTTCAATCTCTATTTTATTATTGATAAGATCTTCCTCGTATGTAGCATGTATTCTTTCTTTAGCATTAGATAGTGAATTAATGTGGACCTGCTGTATAGTTGTGCATGTTAAAGGTGTGTCTTCTGTCTCATCAATTTTATGACCTTCATCATTTTTAACTTTTGTTTTAACATCTATGGTATCTTCCTCATATGTAACACTCGTTTTTTCTTTTATGTTAGAGGGTGATTCAATTTGCGTTTGCTGGACAGAAGCGCATGTTAATGGTGGGGCTTCTGTTTTATTAGTATTAATTGATTTCTGTTGTACCTGAAAATCACAATGAGTAATGAACTAGCAGCCCATCTTGTATTATACATCCACTACAGCATTCCTTTGTATTTAACTGGGTATCACTCATATGTCATTTCGATTATATGAGAAAATTAGTCAATATAAGTTATGAATGTAATTTTTACACAATCACATTTGTAGTAAGTATAAGTTTAGTTGATAGATCTCAGCCTTAGTCAGAAGGCTAGCTTATTATAAACATTTAACATCATCTCTCGTCATGGGTGACGCGACACTGCTGAGGGATGCACAAAGGGTGCATTATAAGAGTGTCGACACTATGAAATATTCAATTTTAGAGTTGCCAGGTATCTTGGTTTGCTTAAGATATCATATTTTTTTTTAAGTTTGCGAATCTATCCAAATATAGATGCATAATTACCCCACTTTATTTATGCTTTCTTAAGTATCAGAATGTTTACACCTATTAAGAGGGCCTGTATTAGAATGAATGAAACTTTAACTAAGTGGTAGACATATCATGGCTACAGAGGTGCATTATTATAGAGGATGATACTTTGAAATAAATTAAGTACAGGTATATCCTACAAAAAAAAATGTATTCGAGTATTTCTCTATAGGAGTCTTGCAAGTCTTTATTTATAAAATTTAGGCTCTGTCTAACATAAAACTTTTTTTATTAAACCACATAAAATGTTTCCTAGAAATAGAAAGGATTCTGGGATATATTTCTAAAGACATACTGTTTAAATAATTATGTTTCGTGTATTTTAAAATATTTAATAAAATCCGTAATAAAATAAAGAACTGGCTGCAACAAAATTTAAAAATAAATTTAAAATATGTTTACTGGAAAAGTTTTTTCTCTCCACAGATTACCAATCATAAAACAGATTACTAATCAACTCACAGTTAATAGTTTTATAATAAGTAATCTATGTGTAGTTACCTCATTAAATTTATGTTTATCAGTTTACAAATACTGCTATATCAAATGAATTCTAAAACATATTAATGTACTATTCCAACATGTTTTATTAATATAAACTTATTGTCATTAATTTGCAATTAATATTTCAAATCACAGACTTTTTGCATTTATATAAAGTAAAAATTAATTTCAGAACTGAAATTGTAATTTCCTTATGCATATTGACTTCATATTAAATTGTATTCACCACAGAACTACCAAAACCGGGAAGTGGGAAGTAGGCGTGATACGCGTAGAATTAGTATGGACAACGGTGCTCAATTAATTTGTTATATCGGATGGCGTCGTCTGTCTTACAATATTCATTATTTTCATAACTATGTATACCATTTTATAATAAGCGTTCCATTTTGAAATGCAAAAATAGTAGCAATAAAATCTTAATAATGGAGAGGTTTCGACCCATCGACAAGTCCGACTTCATATTTTTTTTAAACTTGTATAATTTCAATCCAATAAAAATTTTAAGAGCAATTAAGGCAAAACCATCCTTAACACTAAAGAATAAAGTTTACTTTGGATCGAGAGCACCATTTCTTTACTACTCTAATAGTAACGTAGCCAAGTCGCGCAATAGTTTTATCGGTATTAATTAAAAAAATATAATTTAAATAATAGAAATAAGTGAAAACAATTTGTTATGATCTCTTGAGTACACTTAGAACCATATAAATCTACTATCAATAGGACTTTTAACATCCATTGATAAAATTTTTAGGTTTCCGAAGAACCCCACTTTACACTTACTGCGCCAATATAAAAATATTATAATAAGCTTTTGCCCACGGCTCCGCCCGCATGAATGTCGGGTTTTCGCTATATGGAAAATCCCGAAACAACCATAGATTTACATGAAACTCTAAGAACCTGTTTTACTTGAGCTCTCGTACGTTAATAGCGGCTACTAGAATAGAGATCAAGTTGTATCATCATTTGTACTTGACTGATTTTGATGAAACATGGCGCAGTATTTAAGTTGGAATAGTATTTTAAAACTGCATTAGTTTGACAAAAGTGTGCACGCTGGGCATCGCGAGAAGCTCGAACAAACAAAAATCGAAGGAAATGGATTCAGAAGCCTATATTTAGTTGATCCGAGATCTTTGATTTCCAAAAAAATGACTTTTAACAGTTTTATAACAGTATAGATTAGTATAGATATCTATCTCACTATCACAAGATTATCTCCTACTTAGCATATTCCCGGCCTTGCCACGAGAGCGTCAGTGTCTGATTTTTTTTCAGGGGATGTGGCTATGGGACGGGTTAAGATGGCAAACTGTCATCTGACGTCATCCTCTTACCCACCACTATCCGTGTGACAACACTAATCGATCTATTAGGAGATTATGTCCAGCTGTAAATATGACTGGGCTGATATGATGATAATTCTTTTAGACTTCGTATTTCTATTATAAGATATATGATATAAATAAACAGATGAGCCACTAAATAAATATTAATAAACAAGTGTTGATTGCCCGAATGGGACTTCAAATTTACTATAGTCACAGGCCCTCTATCATTTAAAATATATTTCAAGACAGTAAGTCTCTGTGGACCTAATCTGAAGAATTACCAAGAGAACAGAGGAACAGGAGCTACATTGACATCACGTCTATCAGATAGTGGCACGAGTATTAAGCCAAGAAGAAGACAGGCCAATATTAGGAGAATGTAGTAGCTGCATGATATCAAACTCATCCTTATCGGAGCCACCTTTAGACCCTTCACCACCTTCTGAATTGTAGCGTGAGATTATAGGAATACCAAATTGTTAACATTTATTCCATTACATTCATTAGCATACTATAAACATTACTTGAAGATTATGAAGGATAGGTATGTATTGATCTGAGGGTAGTCAAAATTGTTATAATTATGAAGGTATACAAAATTATATTGATTATGATATCTGTCAAATAAATAGTTTGGCTTCTATCTTAAATTATGTGGTTTATTTTACTTCTACAAAAATAAGCATTTTATGTATAAACTTTAACGGAACTAGTAATAATGAATTCTGCACCCAATAATTGGCAGCAGATACGGCAATGTGTAATACTGCGTGAAGCAGCGTATGGGAGGTTAAAAACTAGATTTTAAAGTTTCAAACTTACTGTATCTTCACTGGGTACTACTTGAATGAGTATCTGCTTCAGAAGTTCTTCAGCCCTCAGACATTGCTGCATGAGCATTGAGGCCTTGCACAGCTGTGTGTGGCATACATAGCATATCAATGACGGTTTCAATGTACTCTGGAACTGATGACACAACCTAATGATAATGATGACCTTACTGTGTGCAATGACCAGCAGTCCATCTATTAACTGGCCATTTCATACCCTGTTTTTTAATCACTGTGATATGCAAATGGTTTTAAGATCCTTGATTTATATATTTAGAGTTGCATGTAGGTGCAATTATTAGAATCACCAGGTTCACAATACTACAGTAATTGTTAAAAAAAAATCTCAGATACTGTTGTTAGTAGATGTTCATATTTTCAAGAATAACATTTTAAATAAAATGCTAATCTAGAATGTAGAATTTAATAAAAATTCTCTTGTATACTTTTGCCCATTAGTAATTTAGACAAACTATTTTAATGGAGTAGAAAAATCAATCTAACTTTTAAGTTCCAATTATTGAATTGTTCAAGATACATAATAATTTGTCTTGAAGAAAGGTGAATGAGGATATTCCATAGACCTCTAAAATTTGATTTGAGTACAATGTGGCCTCATATAGCTCTAATGTAGCATTCGTGGGGTGATTATTGGAAAAATCTACATGTATACTTGTTCAGTCATTATACAGAGGCTCATAAAGAAGAAACTACATAACTTACTTAATTCTGGTTTAATTATAGCTTATATCACCCCTCAGTCTGTTGTATAGTGCATTTTTGTTTCTTCTTTTGTTGGGGACTTATCATTTTATTACCAGTGATTTTGCCAATGACAAGTTCAGTTTTAAAGTCAGTTAACCAGTATAGACTAACAGTAGCTATTTGAGAAACTTTTTTTAACGGAGCTGGCCTGTACAAAGGTAAATTAATAGTAAAAACTTTTAATAGTAATATTTACATAATATATAAGTATAATACAAATATATGACACAATTAGTTATCAGACACACCTACAGGAGCAGGGGTTAAATAGAAGGAAGCTGGAGAAAACATTATAAAAAAATAGCATTAGGAACAGGTAAGTCTATCGATGTACAGGTAGATTACGTACGGGCACTGAAGTGAATTTTTCGTATAATTCTTGTAGCTGCGTTTCCGGAATTAGAAGGAAAACGTTTGCATTTAAACATATGCGACAAATAGTTAACTTTCCCATTTTATTTTATTGATTATATTTATATTAAATAAATAAAAATAACATATTCAATACGACGTAATCATCAACATCAGATTATTAATATTTAATATATAGGTAATATAATCCACTGAGCAAGTAAAAGAATATAATCTAAAACTACTTTTCACGATAAGCGGTGACGTTTAGAAAACAGTTTCACGTAGTCGTCGTATGTAAAAATTGTAGAA
Organism: Thaumetopoea pityocampa; assembly: GCA_017165845.1. Taxonomy (NCBI): domain Eukaryota; kingdom Metazoa; phylum Arthropoda; class Insecta; order Lepidoptera; family Notodontidae; genus Thaumetopoea; species Thaumetopoea pityocampa. The sequence goes on from WUAW01011072.1 coordinate 58,645, forward strand.
ACAATCAAAAACAAGAAATATAAAAATCTAACAGAAACTTATGAGTTAAAGAAAAAATGATGTTATAATTCCCATTTTAATTTACATGAAAATAATGAATCCTCGGTATTTGTCAAACATAAAAACAAAGACATCAAACTATGATGCTCGCTGCGTAAATAGGAATAGATTCATGCTAGAGTTGACACAATAAAATAATCGATTAGATAATTTAATTTAGGGAAAATCATCGGCTTGTGTAAATGTGTTTGTTGAAAGGATGGATTGTTCGACGTTAGAATCTGTTTCTGTGAAATAAACGGATGACGAAGAGGTCCGTTTATACTTCCCTATACATTACCATACTTTTTGGTTTATACCAGAGGTCCTCGAATTTTTTTGTCTTATAGATCACTTTTAATGTTTTTCACTTTTGAGTAAACCCTCAAAGCGTAGTTAATATGAAGTTTTTGTAAATTTATTAACTTCAAATGTGTTTGACAGTTGACGTGGACCCCTTGCACGTCATTGTCGACCTCTAGGGGCCGATATACACCACTCTGGATATCAATGACTTTCAATGGGTCCATGATTTCTTAATCAAGAAATCATGGA
>WUAW01011077.1:14708-29144 GCA_017165845.1 Thaumetopoea pityocampa
TCTACTTTCATCAACGCTTTCATACATGCTCGTCGGTTGTGGGTACTTCTAACCTGGCCTTTCTTCAACACCACTTCAATTTGGTCGAGATATGTTTGCTTGGGTCGATCCCTACCGATTTGCCCATTCAGACTCGTCTTATAAACTTGCTTCGTCAAACTTCTTTCATCCATCCTCTCTATGTGTCCAAACCATCTAAGCATTCCTTTCTCTATCTTTGTCATTACATCTTCTTTCATACCACAAATTTCCCTTATTTCACTATTTCTCTTTAAACTTATTAACTTGTGATCTTGACACATTTATATAAAAAGCCTAAGAACCACTTTTACTTGACCTCTCGTACCTTAATGGCGTCTACTAAAACAGGGATAAGGCTATATCTTCAATTCTACTGGACCGATTTTGACGAAACATGCTGCATTATTTAACTCGGAATAGTACCTTTAAGACTATAATAGTTTAAGCAAAATCTACCCGTTGGTTTTTGCGTGAAGCCCGAACAAACAAACATGCAAACAAACATCGACGGATTTGGTTTTAGAAGCCCTTAATTAGTCGATCTGAGTAGTTTATTTTTAAATGTTTTTTTGATTTTTGAAAACTTGACATTTAAGAATTTTATAATATTCGTAATGAACATTACCTTGAAAGAATTAAATGTTGTAAAAATTTAAATTATACCTATAACCCTTCTCGCAATATTACGATTGTAAAACTTTTTTTTTTAATTAAAATTTAGTCAGATGTGATGATTTCATTCGAGAGCGTATTTAAAAACTCGTCACTCAATTATAAGCATATATAATTACATGTAATAATATCGCACAAGGGAACCTTCGGGCTATTTATAGGCCTTTATATGCATCTAATCGGTACTTATAAAATTTCGACTTTATTTTACATAAGTTAAAGTTTAAAATAATTATGTAAACATATTCAGTAACGTATCGGGGTGATTGCCCGCGGAGGTCATTGCCAAATATCGCGCTCACTCATACAGTCTTTGGCAACTAAAATGGCGCTTTCATATTTATGTAGAGATGTCTATGATACTTGGTTTTGGCATGCCACGAACGGATTATAAAATTTAGGTTTATTATGGCTATTCTGTGACAGGGTACTTCTGTGATACGTATATAATGCCAACATGAACATATTATATATATGTACATATTATATACAGGGTGGCCCAAACAGTGACGTCCATAAATTTTTTTTATGGCCCCCGTGACGAGACCTGTCCAAATCATCCCTATGCAAGAGTATGTACAGCGATATTTTGTATAATAGTTTTCGAGTTATGATTTCTTTTTCATATTTTTTGGAGTTTGGGAGTTTTTTTCATAGTTCACAAATTTTTAAAATTGAATTTTTGTATATATGACCTTCTTCTCGTTTTTTTTTTGTTGTTAGGATCGTTATGAAGTGTACTTTTTTGCATAAAATAATTGTCGTCCCGACTTCGACACAAGTTAGAAAAATTTTGGTCAAGAGATGTAAATTGTCGTTTCTTACAAGTAGAACCGAAATTTGAACATAAGCTAAAAATACTTTAACCTGGGGTAGTGGCTTAATTCGAGATTTTCCTATACACCACATTTAAAGGCAGATCACAGGAATAAGTATCCTATTAAGTACTATGTTTTTTGCTATTTCACAGGTTTAGTGTCCTTTTAAGTTTTTAAAATTAGTCTGAAACCATTAACCCAGGTTAAAGGATTTTTAGTTTATGTTCATATTTTGCAATCTTCAAATCAAAGTCACACAGAAGTAACTAAGACTACACACAAACAGAAGTAACTAAGACTAATAAGTAAATAAGACTAATCTTTAAATGACATAGTTTTTGTGAGGATTACAGGGGATACGTAGATGACATTAGAGCACTTCGTACATTCCTGCAAATAACAGCACACCCTAGTTATGTCGGAGTAATGCTAAAGCGATAATACTGGATATTAGTAGCAATGGCGTTTTATAATAAAGCTGATCTGTAACCACCAGGACCATTGTGTCCAACAATCCTAGTGGTCTACTTTACTAAATATTACTACGCATCTTCGACAGATGGTGCAACTCTTGTAATTCAAAGTTTTATATGGAAAAGCTGAATCACGTTGAAGAAAATTAATATAAAATAGCATATATTCAAGGCTCCAAATTCAACAGTCGAGGTGGTGGCAACCCCCGCCAAACATAACATCCGTTTGGCCGAAAGATTTCCCTTTTCCGATATTACCACACCTGTTACATCTTCAAACTTTTAGTATAAAGCAGAGAATAAAGAAACATACAATAATTTGATTTTATATGTACAAATGTACAATGTACAGTACAAATGCTAAATTTTAAATAAATTTTAATCACCATATGAATAATTTCAACTTCAACATCGTTAGCGATTCGTAACGGACACCTCTTTATAAAGGCGATTATCAACTAAAGTGCTAAATAAATGAATAGAAGATCGAGGCGTTGTAAACCATATACTTCTTTATATATCAACTTATTATATTTACGTTACATAAGTATGAAACAATAATTAACTTAAAGCTATAAATATTCTAAGAAGGGTGCACTGTTATCGGCCGGTGGGGTGTCCATTACGCCGGCCGCATTTCCTCCTTGTATAGCTATTACTTCTTTATATTACAACAAATAGAGCAAATTGATTGCTGTGGCGCCAGCATAATATAGCGTCTCTCGATCTCTTCCCGTGGATGCTGTGATAACTAGCACATCCCTCAGGATGTACCAGACTAGGACAGCAACGTTATCCCATTATTGCGTCAACATTTACTAAGATTTCCAAGACATCTGCTAAGCTTGAAGATTATAGCAAATCCTGCCTTTTTAAGGAGGAGACCTATACACAGCAGTGGGCTTTCACCGGATGTTGATGACGATGATGAGAGCAAATTGGTGTATTGGTCTAGATCCTTAGTTTCCAAAGTGATCCAGGTGGACCCCAGCTGTCCACGAGAGACTCGGCGGGGGTCTACGTTGGCATACGCAAATTTCCATAGTTCGATCTAATCTTCACATTTTTTGTCGAGTTTTAGGAATATGGTAGAAATGTAGCTGCAGGGGGTCCACCGGAACCAGCTAAATTTTGATAGTGGTCTATGAGAAAAAAAAGTCTGGGAACCTCTGGTCTACATAATGATTTGTTACAATACAAAATAAATCATTACCAATGACGTATCTGTATATATTTCTGTGACAGGTTTTAGTCTGCAGTGCAAATGTACTTCTAGTGCAAATATTTGCCAGTTTTTGAGATTCCATAGATGTTTTAGGATTTCTTTACTACATCATCTGACTAAATCTACAAATCTACGTTGACACGGTTGTCCGAAATAAGCAGAATTAATTTTTGTTGCGATGCTTGGATACTAGCTTGATGTATGAGAAAAAGTTGTGTAAGAGAAAGGAAGATTTTAGGACTTTCCTAGAGCTATCGCCGACAAAGAAGAACTTCGAATCAAACTCGAAATTCTGGTATTTGAATCCAATAACTTTGGAGAAATCAAAGCGGTGAAACCTCTCTGGATTTGGACAGATACCGAAAGGCTTGAACTTAAACATAGGTTACTTTACATACTTTTTATAAACTTGTGTGATTTAAACTCATATTTATGGATTATTATAACTACAATGGTGGTCTAGTGGTGCTAGACATGACTTATGCTCAAAAGTTTATGGGTTCGATCCCAGTCCAATAGCACTGGGTTATATTTATGTACAGTTTACACTGTAAATACCAATATACCCAATGGAGAAGGAAAACTTTGTGAAGAAACCTGCATACTAGTATGGGTGTGTGAAATCTACTAACCCGTACTAGGTCAGAGTGGTAAGCTACGGCCCAATCGCCCTCCTAATTAGGAAGTACGGATTAGGTAGTAGAGACGAATATGGGCTAAGAATGATGAGGATTATCAATTGCTTCTAGTCTGCTCATGACCAGGGTTAGTAGAACTCAACTGAAACGTAGAACATAAAAAATATTAAAAATTTATCGTAATAAGTTCCGCGAAGCGATTTGTAAATATGTTATATACTATTTTTTTAAGATATTACAAGTTGCTCTAATTTGTGCTGACCTTTATATATTTCTCGAATCGTATCATTTTACATTTCGGTCTGACCGCTGCGTCATTTTAACGTCCCTTTACCCATAAAGTGCGTTGAGATCGAAGACATGACTTAGTGTATCAAAAACATTGAACCCTAAGCACATGCAACTTTCTAAAGAGTGTTGAAGTAGTTTTAGTTGAATTATAATTTTTTTTTCATAAGTTTTTAATATGTGGCGATCTCTAGTGTTCAGTTGGCTATTTGCGTGTGTTGTCATGGAACCATACAGTATAAATGAGGTAACCGTATTGAATAATTTAGCCTTACATTGTCACGAACAGCGCAAAAATAAGGGTCTTCTTATAGTTGAATGAATATCGACAAAATTTAATTTTTTTTTTAGAACGGAAATAGACCTTATATGTAAAAATAATTAATACTAATATTATAAACAGGTAAAATTTGTTTCCTTGTAAATTAGTATTTAGGGAGTATTCTCCGGAACTGAAGATCCGATTCTAAAATTTTTTACACTGGTAGAAAGCTACATTATTCTAGATTGCTATAGGCTATAAAATATATTTATATCATGCATATTAGTCGACCTGTCACAATGCTTGTCTAGCAAGTCTGAAAGATTCGAAACAATACCCTCTAACTACCCTTCTGATCAGCGTGAAATATTAAGCTAATTTGTTTCCATTATCTTTAAAGTTCCCTGCCTAGCAATTAGACGTTTATGAGTTAAAAAGCTTTATTTTGAAAAATATAATTCTGGTATTTTTATATCGAAGAAAGGACATTTCCTTTAAAAATTACGCGCGAACGAAGTCACTGGCAATAGCTAGTATATAATATACATATAATAAATATTACATAACTTATTAACTTTTATATATTTTCACTTATTATTTGCTGCGTTGTGCTGGCATGCTGACCATAATTATATGATCCGTTCGCATAGTTGGGGGTTGACCCACAAAACGCTTTCCGATTCGGGATCGTCACTCCAGAATTTTAGGACCCCAACTTCCATTGGTTCTGCACAATTACAGATTTACAAAGAATTCCAGGAACCATTTTTGTTTAAATTTTCGTACTGTAATGGCGTCTACTGAAACGGAGAACAAGCTGTATTTATCCGACTGCGCCAGAAGGGTTATGTTTTTTGAATGTATGTATAAGTATGTATGTATATTTCCTTGGAACACGCCTATGGGGGCATGCAGATTTCCTCACAAAGTTTTCCTTCTCTGTTGACTGTATTAATATCTACAATGTAGACCATACATGAATATGAAATAACTCAGTGATACAGGACCGGGATCGAACCTGCAACCTTTCGATCGTGAGTCATGTCTATAAGCATTCTACCACCAATGTAATTAGAAACATAATAAACAAAGAATAGAAAATGTACATCGGGTGGTCTTATCGCAATATGTGATCTCTTACAGACATCCTTTTTTTAATATCCCATTGGATGTCATATAATGCTTCATAAGTCCAAATAGCGTTAGTATGACATCTCTTACTGATTGAAATTGAATATCTTCTTATTGATTGAATATCTCTTCCTGGTTGAATTTAATTGATGCCAGCTAGCATCGACTACAATTGAGAAGGCGGAGGGATGTAGCCCTTCATCATTATGAACCTATCGNTGTGATCTCTTACAGACATCCTTTTTTTAATATCCCATTGGATGTCATATAATGCTTCATAAGTCCAAATAACGTTAGTATGACATCTCTTACTGATTGAAATTGAATATCTTCTTATTGATTGAATATCTCTTCCTGGTTGAATTTAATTGATGCCAGCTAGCATCGACTACAATTGAGAAGGCGGAGGGATGTAGCCCTTCATCATTATGAACCTATCTACTGTTCCACTGAAGGGGACAGTTCTCCTCTCAGAATGAGAGGGACTATGAGTAACCTACCACGCTGACTTAACGCGACTACAGAGACTCCATACCCCCTCGAGAAAATCTCTCAGGCATGCAGATTGATCACGTAGTTTTCCTTCACCTGCTGAAGCGATTGACAATTAATTATTAAATTATTAATACGCACATGATTTCAAAAAGTCGAAAACTCGAAATTTACATATAGGTATATACCCCTTATTATAATCTTTACTTATTTCTTTTTATATAATCACATGTCTGCCTGGAGTTAATGCTTAACACGTTATTAAGAAATGTAAAATTATATATAAGTATCAAAACTCATATTTTTTTTTCTCGTAGGGAACTTTGCGTATATCTGAAAACAATTTATTATCACCGTTACATCGTGAGAAGAGAGGATTACCGGCGTGCCAAGACTGTGGTAAGGTATCTGACATGTTGTTTTATTGGGTCGATTATAGTCCTTTTTCCATAGGATTCCATCAATTACTTCACCTACTAAGGTAGGTGAAGTAACTAATGGAAAATAAAGGAGTGTAAAACAAATACTTATATTCTTATTAATAAAGCTGAGCTTACACTAATAGATGATATATACTAATACACATAGGATACAAAATAGATTAATGCAATAAAAGTAAAATATAATGCAAGAATACATAAATATAATAAACTCTGATTTATTGAGATGATTCTGCTAATACACATTGGAGCAATTCAAGAATTTTGATTTTAAATGAGTAACGTATGTAATGTCTTTTTCCAAGAAAGGAATTCCGAAAAAGGATAGTTGAACCAGAAAAAACGTGAATAAAACCAGATCTATGGACGGGACACCGAAGGAGAAGATTGTTTATAGAACTTAAATTTCTACCGTGGGTAGAATACAAATAATATACTTGAAGAGGTAAATAGGTAGGAGCGGTAGGGGAGATAGAGAGAGTAATGAAGATAGTGAGTGCACGCAACATACGGCGATGACGCATAGGCAACAATTTAAATTCAAAAAATTAAACATGTCACTTTTAGTAATATGCATCAGTCATCTGTCAAATAGTTTCTAAACGAGTTTTTATTTATCTCTGAAAATAATGAATCACAGGCATAAGTAGATGAAAATATGGTTAAAATAGCATGAGCCAGCTTAATAAAACTTCATAGTGAACTTTGTTATTTTGTCGCTCGGTGGCGTATTCAAAATATTTTGTCGCATGCGATCAATGGTAGGCGTGCCATTAGTTGATCATCCCTGCCCTATATACCAATAATAAATAGATGACGTCAGTACGTCAACCAGGGCTTATGACGTAGTTGGGGCCCAGATTTTAAGCATCTAATAAAGCGGCCGTTGGCTCTCGAATGGCAGGAAGGACTAGTTGTGAATATGTTAATGTGCCATTAATATTTTTATTGCACGTTGATATTGCGGTTCACTTGAGACCACGGAATCATTCGTGCTACCAAAACTAATTCATTTAGACCAGAGGTTCCCAGACTTTTTTTTCCTCATAGACCACTTTCAAAATTTAGCTGATTCCGGTGGACCCCCTGCAGCTACATTTCTACCATAGGATTTAGACCCTTAGGTCCCAAAGTGGTCCAGGTGAACCCCCAGTGTTCCATGGGAGACTCGACGGGGTTCTACGTTGGCGTACGCAAATTTCCATAGTTAGATCTAATCGTCACATTTTTTGTTGAATTTCGGGAATATGGTAGAAATGTAGCTGCAGGGGGTCCACCGGATTCAGTTAAATTTTGAAAGGGGTCTATGAGAACAAAAAGTCTGGGAACCTCTGATTTAGACGATCGATTTGTACAGTGGTGACCCTGTTTTCTGTGCCATGAGTACCAGGTTCGCACCTGGTAGGGACTGTGCGATGTGCACAAAGGTTTGTATCCAAGTCAGGGACGTATTTATCTATTTATGTATTGTATTTATCTACGTAAGTATGTATATCATTGTCTAGCACCCATGACTTGGAAATTCTAGTTTGCAATTAGATCAATGTGTGTGAATATCATGAATATTATTATATTATATATTATTATTTAACGCACGATCGGAGGCGCAGTATAATTCTCATACAAGTTGTTGTCAATGACGATATGAATACTTTTTGATAAGTATTTTGTGCTTGGGCTACAGAAAACATAACGACTGATTAGTACCAATGAGTCCCAGGTTCAAATCTCAATGGGTTCAAAATTTGTGTGATGAAAACAAATGTCTATCTGAATTATTGGTGTCTTTATAAGTATGTACATAGTTGTCCAAGATATAAGGAATCAGTTTGGGTCAAGACTAGTATGTGTGAATGTGTCCAGAATAATACAGATAATTTTAAGAACAAATGTCAGTGCTAGGTTTAAAGTGTAGGCACTATGTTATAGTTCTTAACATGGTGTTAACCAAGAACCCATACAGAAAAACAAAAGAAATGGTTAAAAATCATTCATCATTATCATCATCATTAAGCCATCTACTGTCTCACTGCAGGGAATGGATCCTCTCTCGGAATGAGAGGGGTTAAGCTATACTTCATTACGATGGCTTAATGCAGATTGGCAGACTTCACACGTCGTTTAGAAAATCTCTCTGGCATGTTGATTTCCTCACGACATTTTTCCTCACTTTTTGAAGCAAGTATTAAATTATTAATGATTTCAAAAAGATGTAAAATTTCACCGTAATCACTTGGATAGTTGGCAATCTACCGCTGTGCGTTCGTTACACGCGTAATTTCTTTTCGCGCACAACCATCCTGTGGAATGAACTCTCAGCAGTGATTTTTTGCAAGCGAATAAGACTTGGAGTCCTTCAAGAAAAATCATACATTTTTCTTAAAGGCCAACAACGCACTTGCGATTCTTCTAGTGTTGCGGGTGTCCATAGACAGCGGTGACCAGGTGACCCGCTTGCCCGTTGGCTTCTTCTTATATAAAAAAAAGGTTAAAGGTTAATAGAACACAAAATCTAAAACTTACCATGTATGGTCATCACACTTATCACTATTTCTAAAAACACTATTACTAAATTGCAATAAGGGAAATGCAGCGAGAGTTATGGTGATGTAGTGGATAAGTTCAAGACTTGAAGGGTTAATATTACTAAAGCTTTTCCGTATTTCAGACAGCACGTAAAATTCTGGTTAGTATCTTAACACAACACTGATCGTTAGCAGGAATTATCGGGGGCTTACGGGGATGACGACAGATGTCAATCTGCCAAACAGCCCTACAGCTGCATTCTTTGTTTAAATCAGCAGACCATAACGCAAAAAGTCGGAATAATGCTAAGTCGAGAGAGATTCAATTGGAATAAAGCGGACTGAGTATTCAAGCCTAACTTGGTTAAATTCGCTCGTTACATAACTTTTTTTACCATGTTTATGCCATCACTTGACTACAGTCCCACCTGATGGTAAGTGGCGATGTAACCTAGCGTGGTAAAACGTACTAGCTCAATAAAAACTTATCCACTCTTGTTTAAGATTAAGCTTCATTCAGTTTCATCTTCTTATTTCAATCCAAGGTTGTGGAGAACGAAACGAAGAGCCCCGTGTGGTTGGCGGTCTTGATTCTCAAGTCAACGCTTACCCTTGGCTCGCGCGACTCATATATCAAAAGTCATTTGGCTGTGGAGCGTCACTCATCAATGACAAATTCGTGATCACTGCTGCGCATTGCATGAAAGGGTGAGATTTTTGCATCAACATACCTATTTTAATGAGATTAGTAGTGTGCTGAATAAAGAGTATTAGTACATACAAATATCTCAATCAGCAGAGCTATGGCTTGAATATTTCTAGGATAAACGCCATTTACGATTACTCTATTCTCTAGTCTGATTCTATATTCTATACCGGGATATAGACCTTTATTAATAAAGAGATTTGTAATAATTTACATGTTTGGTAAGTAATCTGAGATTGTAGTAGATGTTTAATTAGCATTGCCTATGCAAGACCGAGATGAGAGGTTCAGTCTTGGTTTTGCACCAGTATATTAGATTTTAGTAGTATTGCCTATGCAAGACCGAGACAAGACTCACCCAGTCTTGATTTTGCACCAGTATATTAGATTTTAGTAGTATTGCCTAAGCAAGACCGAGACAAAACTTACCCAGTCTTGGTCTTGCACCAGTAAATCGGGTTTTAGTAGTGTTGCCTACGTGAGACCGAGACAAGACTCACCCAGTTTTGGTCTTGCGAAAGTAAATCACCAGTAGTGTTGCCTATGCAAGACTGAAATAACACTCACCTAATCTTGGTCTTGCGCCAGTAATTCAGGTTTTGCTATGGGTATCGTTCTTGCATATCTATTCTTGCGCATACTAGTGTAATAAGTAGTGTTTAGGTGTCGCAAGTCTTGCGAAATCTAATCTCTAATTACCTATCGAACTAGATCTGTTCTTATCAAGTGACAAAGTAGGGTTGTTTAGTATTTATATCATCATCCCTAGTCCATATTAGTCCCTTCTACAGGGACACGGACCCCCCTTTACAAAAAGGGAGATTAGGCTGTAGACTATCACGTTGTCCCAGTGCATGTTAGTATACTTAATACACTTATGTGGGTGTTAAGGTTTCCTCAGGAAATGTTCGTTCTATCTATGTACGTTGATTTCGTTTGTATCTACAATGTAGACCGTGCATAAATTTGAAATAACTCGAAGCCTCGACACATAACCTGTGTATGTAACACAGGTTACAACAAAAGGATAAAACAGAATACGATATACCAATTAAGGGACCTGGCAGTAACGCAAAAACAATTTACATAGGATGACTATACTTGACAAGTAAAGAAACTAATATCCCGTTTATATATATAGAGCACGGCGATCCAAAGATGTTAAGATCGTTTTTGTATGTAGAAGTAGCTTCATTGTAAAATCTAGACATCTTCACAACAGGATTGTAGTAGGAGGTATTATTTTTATGTTATGTTAGGGTTCTGTTCTAATAGCGATCAACATTAACGATCAATTCACTGCCGTAGATTCATGTGGTTTATGTTCCGCGTGACGTTTGGCGAACACGACCGTTGCGCGCACAAAGCGCCGCCCGAGACCCGGTACCTCGTAAAGGTGATCGCACACAACTTCACACTCACGGACTTGAGCAACGACATCGCCCTACTGATGCTGAACGCGCCTGTCACGTACTCGCACGCCGTGAGGCCAGTTTGCATACCCAAGGATAGAAGTGAGTAAAATATTGGTAGCGAGTAAAACTTTCTGCTGTAACACCTAACTAAATTTAGACTCTCCCTATCTTTTTCCAATGCTAAACACCAAAAAGGGGTAGCAAATAATTTAGCGAGTACCAACCTACATTTCTGTCAAAAGGTACCAAAAATGTTGCGTTTTGCGTATCTTTAGTCGGCATGTTCCGAGATTTCTTCTAAATTTCTTAATTTTGATGTGTCTAAACAAAACTGACAGCGCCAAAGTTGTAGCTATCTCGTTTTGGCGTTTGGCATTAGAAAGAAATAGGGAGAGTCTAAATTTAGTTAAATTCTGTTACAATTGAATTACCACCATTATCTATAAAAATTAGTTATCTAAACAGCGATAAAGTGTTCGATTGACATCACATTATAGTAACTTAGGTTTAAAATTAGATCATAAATACTGTTGCTTATCCATGATCGATGCCAGATTAAGTTAATCTTGGTCATGTACGAGGTTTCAGTAATGATACCTGTATAAGACCAAGACGAAATTCACACAGTTATTGGTCCTACACAAGTAAACCAGGTTTTAATATTGGTATTCTTCTTGCATACCCCGTCTTGCACTTCCTAAAACTACCCTAAATCACTACTTATCGAACTAGATTATGTTCTTATCAAGTGATAAGGCTGTTTAGTGCTTATATAGAACTAGTTAAAGCCTGCGAGTTTGCTATGTGATGGCGTCAATAAAGATTAGCCTATCTCTATTTACGATATTGTATCTATTTTTGGGAATCGGAAAATTTGGTAATTAATTACTTCGTCTGTCCAGGTAAACAAATTATTTACCTATGTTTATGTTAAATAAGGATTCATCATTGCGAGGTGTTCAACATTCGAAAGATAAAATTAAAAAATCTGATAAGGATAAAAAATGTCTTCTCCGAATTTAACGTACTTAAACTGTCTCCATCAATTTAAGCTGAATTTATATTAAACACGAAACAAGATTTTATTTCAAATTATTCAAGGTCCGTAGCCACCTAATAAGTTACTTTATTGGTCAATTTGCTAAGGATTTAACGAAATTATTTTCGTTATTGGATTGGATTGGTTTTCCTTGATAATTTTTTTTACTACCATTTTTGTGTGAAGGGTACTACATTTAGGCTTAATAATAAATATTCCACCTAATTGAGGTATTGGTGAGGTATACGATTTGCAATCAAAAGGTCGTGAGTTCGATCCCGGTCCTGTACTACTAAGTTATTACCAATTCATGTACGGTCTATATTATACCAATATATTTAACGGAGAAGGAAAATTTCGTGAGGAAACCTACTTGCCCGCATGGGTGTGTGGTGTTTTCCAACACGCATTAGGCCAGCGTGGTAGACTACGGCCTAATCCCCCTCCTTATAAGGGGAGGTCCGTGCCCCTGTTGTGGGGACGAATATGGAATGGGCATGCATAAAGCTGCTGCCCGTTATCCTGATATATCCTTTAGCTGGTTCTTACAGCACCCACGAGGAGACATGCAGTGACGCTATTATTTTACACAGCATTGGCGGAGAACATAATATTAACTCGTATAAATATATAATAATTTCAGAAAATTTATATACCGGTGCTAGTGCAATTGTGGCAGGGTGGGGTGCTATAGGGGAGACAGGAAACTGGTCCTGCACCCTACTGGAAGCTGAGCTGCCGATTCTCAGTAACGAGGCGTGCACGAATACGAAATACAACGCCTCCAAAATCAAGGAAGTCATGATGTGTGCTGGTTTCCCGGAGACGGCTCATAAGGATGCTTGTACAGTAAGTTTTATATGGATAAAGCTTTATTTCAAATCCGAGAATCGATCGCATGTGGAGTACTGCTGCCACGTATGGGCTGGAGCTGGGGAATTCCTCCTAGAAGCCTTGGACTCTATGGAGAGGCGTGCGATGAGACTTATTGGTGATCCGTCCCTGGTTGAGACCAACCTACAAAAGCTTGAGCACAGGCGCAGGGTAACCAGCCTTTCAGTATTCTACAGGGTACATTTTGGAGTGTGTGCGCAGGAATTACCTACACATTATAATTCCTTCATTCCCCTGTCACTATCGGACTACTAGGTGCACGATGGGCTATTACCCCGATTTCATAGACATCCCTGCCACCGGTATGAAACGATTTGCTTCTATATTCATAATACGTGCACGAAATTTTTTTTCTTTTTACATCGCCATCTATCGAAAACTATACGTACTAAATAACTACAAGAAGGCTCACGACTACAAAGAAAATATTTTTGGGGTAATTTCAAATAACTAAAAAGTAGTATCTTTATTGGTTTATCATGAACTAAACAAACGTAAATTAATTTATTGCTACTATAAATTATATAATTAATTTATTGCTAATAGCCNTCGCTGGGTCTCGCTGGATGCAGGTGGCTATAGACCGGTCGCGCTGGAATTCGATTGGAGAGGCCTATGTTAAGCAGTAGACAGCTACGGGCTGAAATGATGATGATGATGATAATTGGCGGACATCTAGATGATTACAGTTACTGGTCGCGTAAATGCGGACAGGAAGCCGCAGATTCTCGGACTTTCTCGTATTTTGAAGTTACTATTTACTTTGTTAATATATAAAATGAGTCGTCTAGAATCAAAGGCGGCTGTCTCGTTTTGAGCAATGTTTGAGTAACTATAAAAGAAAAGGTTATTAAAAATTTATTTTCATTATATTGACATCTTTGATACTAAATCAAGATTTAGCGTTGATTTTCCAATGAACATGGCCAATATCAATTTAAACAAACAGATATACTATTTTTGCCTTTGATTCTATACGACTCAAATGTTCTATATTTGAATTTGTGATATTTTTACACGATCATTATCAGCCCTTGGAAGTCCACCGCTGGACATGAGTCTCCACGTTAAAGAGGAGGGATTTGCCATAATCCCCACGCCTGGTGATTTCCGAGACACGGTAATCACAGTAGATTTGATTGACCAACAGTATAATGCTTTCGGCCATTGTTCCTTAGATAATCGTTGTAAAGGGTTTTTCAACAAGAACTTTGTTTTTCAATTGGGGCAACACCAACAACATGACAGTTTTGACATTTAGTTTTTTGACGTATTCGTAGTAGATGCTTTGGCAATTGTTACAATGAATTCAATTTCGCTCGAAAATCGAATTAAAATAATTAAAATCCACTATGAAAATGGTGGTACTATTAAAGTTACATTTCATTTTCCCGATT